>JAOTAX010139039.1:0-17046 GCA_025629825.1 Erythroxylum guanchezii | reverse complement strand
CACGAATTAAGAGTCAAAAAGTACATTAACAGTTATGAAAATGCAGCCAATTAATAGTATAAACTTGCGCTCAATCACTCCTGTTGTAACACGGTATATAAAATTATCTAAAAAATTCTTGCTAACAGACTCAAAGGATCATTAACCTCACTAAGTTCTTTGTCACAAGGTGTTTTCGTGCAAGGAAGAACTATTGGGGACAATATCTTGATTGTTCAAAAGCTAATGAAGGATTGCACCTCTAAAAAGGCTATCAAGAGTTGCATTATCAAGGTAGATTTATTTAAAGTGGTTATTTAATTAGGTGGAACTTTCTAATCAATTATCTTTTTGCTTTTGGTTTTTTAGCTCAGTATATCTAGTGGATTAAAGCTTGTAATTCTTTCTTAAACTTCAGTCTGTTGCTCAATGGTAATACCACCACTTTCTTCAAGATTCTAAAGGGATTAGGCAAAAGGACCCTTTATCTTTTCTCTTTAGCTATTGAAATTTTGTTTAGAATGCTTCAAGCTTTCTTTGGGAATAACTCCAAGTTCATCTATCATCACAAATGTAAGGAGTAAAAACTTAACCATCTTCCATTTGTTGATGATTTAATGTTGTTTAGTGGAGCTAATCCCTACTCTCTTTTTCTTCTGATGAGAATTTTGCAAAAATATACCAAACTATGAGGCTTAAGGATCAATTTCAACAAGAGCTGCATTTTTTTTCTTTTATGACATTCAGAATAGAGAGGTCTTTGGAAGACTAACTAGTTTTAAAATATATACTCCACTTGTCAAGTCCTTGGGGTTTCCAATCTCAACAAACAAGCCTAAATTTGATGATTTTCTACCATTGTTGGAAAGATTTTAAACAAGAATTAATTCCTAAGAGAATAGAAATTTATCCATAGTAGCAATTGATTGCAACCATCTTGAAAAACATACACATCCAATTGAGTGCACATCTAGCCTTACCAAGAAGATTATCAAAGAGATAGAGAGATGTATCAAGCAATTCTTATGGTTTGGAAAAAATAGGTAGTTCTAAAAAGGCTAAGGTTAAATAGGAGGAACTATGCCTAAAGAAGGAAGGAGGGCTTGGATTGATCCCTGTCTTAACAATGTAAAAAGTGCTATTGAATAAGAGGATATGAAGACTTTTTAGAGATAAAAAGTCCCTTTGTTCGAAATGGATTAACAAATATTACTTAAAGAACACAAGTTTATGGCAGCTTGAGATTAGTAAGGTGAACTCCTGGAGTTTTAGACAGATGCTCAATCTTAGAAGCCAAGTCTACCTGTGGATACAACTGCAAGTAGGTAACAGAGAGTCATTGAGGTTTCGGTTTAAGAACTAGATGCAATTTAGTCCTCTTTTTAAACAAATGAAATGTTGTTTCTAAGTTCAAGAGTACCAATAAAGGCCAAGGTAAGTAACATAATTTAAAATGGGGTATGGGATTGCAATTTTAGAGGGCCTAATAGGTTGTTAGATATCCCAAACCATCAACTAAAGGGAGGAGAAGATATTCCAATATGGAATGATAACAATTATGCAGAATTCAACAATGCCTCATGTTATAATCTTTTTAGAGTTGTTCAACCTAAAGTCCCCTAATATGAATTGGTTTGGAAGAAAGTTGTTTCCCCTAAGACTGTTGTTATCAACCGGTTGGCTATTAAAAATTGTTAGTGCGTCGTAACATTACACAAAATAAACTAGACCTACTATTATAGAAATGGTGTGTCTAAGTCGATCCTACAAAGAGTGTGTATAAAGTTATTGAAATGAAATTAACCGGTGTTTAGGTTTTAAGGTTAGGGTGGTTGGTTTGGTTAAAAATAACAAAATAAAATAAAACTAACCTAATAAAAACAAATTAAAGAAAACATGTAAAAAATGATGGTAGTGGTGAATTCGTGAGGGATCCAAATTTTTGGTTCAATTTTGGCCTACACCCAATTAAACATATTTCAATGATTTATTGTCTCAAACCTCTCCGAAAAATTATTAATCATGGATTAATCTATTAACCCGAGTTTTCCCTTAGGTATTGTTTAATTGAAATATGATCGTTAATTAAACCTAACTATCGAATAACCTAGGATAACAATCCTAGATTTAATTAGGTAGTAGCATAACGAATTAAGAAAACCGATTAATCAAGGCAACAACTACATACGATGCGTCATTTAACCTAAGTTATGTTATCCGTAATGATTATGAAACATTAGTTGCTACAAATGAATTTCAAATAGTAATTACGGATTATATTGAAATTCTAGCTATGGGTTCATACACAAACAATCGAAAGATAACGAGAATACGATCATTCATACATAAAACCGAAATCCATACGCATTGGATAACACAATCAATTTCTAAAACCAGAAAGAAACAACAAATACAAGGAGAAATACACTTAACCGGGTTCATCAACATTGATGTCACCTTCAAACCGACGTCGGAACATCTAACCCTTCATCTTCTCTATGGGTCTCCAAGCATAATGGCTACTGCCCACTCTCTCCATCTTTGGAAACCAAAGAAGACTTGATGATGTAACTACTCTCCAATGCTGTTTTGTTCCTCTCCAAGAAGCTTGGCAGCTTCGGTTCTTCTTGTCTAGCCACCTCCCACTAAGATGGTTTGATGACCGACCTAAAAATGAAGAGAATGTGAGAGATGTCGATTCTTCCCAGCCTTTGAAAATCTCTGTTTGTCACATTTTTTCAGCCCCAAAATCCTCTTCTTTATCATGTTTTCCAACCCAAAATCCAGCTAACACACCACCTTATTGCTCCAGCTGACACGCCACTAAGATAGGTTGTTGTCTACTCTCTTCACTCTCGGTTATCCCCCCACTTATTCAACCGACCACCCACACCTTCTATTCTCCAAAGGCTAGGTTAAAATGTGGCAAATGGACAACTATCTTTGAATGGACAGCTGCTCATAAAAATCATGTTGGAGAGTGCTACTTTATGGGTGTGGCAAGGTAAATCATAGCTGTAACAACTTTAATTCACGTGCTTCACCCTCCTTTCTTTATTCAAAAGCTATGTACAACACCATATAGTAGCTAAGTTTTTCATAAAATAAATGGACAGGCATCTAATGGTCCTAACCTTTATATGTTTCAGCCCTCACATGCTTGCATGTTTCAGCCCTCTTCTAATTGATGTTTTCAGCATATATCTTCATCTTTCTTGGTAATTTCTTGTCTTCTTCTTGCTCTATAAAGACAAGTGCGTATGATTCTTTGAAAAACAACCCAAATGTCATGCTTTCAACTTACTTTAGCTCCTTTACTTTCGAATTGTGCCTAAAATTACATATAAGTCAAAATGAGTATCTTAAGCAATTTCATGTCATTAATCACTAAATGTTATGGAATAATTATACAATCAATTAAACACATGTCAATTTCCCCCACACTTAACTTTTGACCGTCCTGGTGTAAAACATTAAAATTAAGATCATAGACTTAAAAAATTTACTCAATTACCATATTTTCCAAGAATACATAATCATAACCAAAGATGATTGACTTTCAAAAATCATAGCAAGAACTCAACATTCCAATCTTTTACTCATGATCAATCAAAATTCAATTCCTTTAAAAACAAAACAATCTAATGGTAGACTTGGAAAATGTATTTAAACAAGATATATTCACGAGTACACTCAATTACCATTCATGATCATGACAATCCACAACTTTGCATATCATTTCATTTTTCTCCCACTAAGGTTCACATGTATATTCATGAATCAAAGGACTTTTTAGGTTGTAATATGGGCAAAGGTAAGGTGAGATGTATTTGGGTCAAGTAGCATGAAAGCCATTAAAGCTAGTGAAACAAAAGTAACACTCAATGAGATATCAAGTACACAAGTTTTCATACAAAACTTGGTACTGTTAATTATGATGAATGCACCAACTATATTTTACAACTCAATTTAGCTCTCTCTCACAAACCACATGAAGCAAAACTAATCAAAAGGGATAACGCATAATGATTGATGATAACACTAATGGAAACTATAACGAGTGAACCTTCTAAGACAACATTTATCCTATATCCAACATACTCAAATAACTCGTTCATTACAACTTTAGGAGGATGCACTAATTATGAATAACTTTGCAAACCACATATAGACTTCCTCCTTGATACATTTATTTAAACATTTTTTCTTTCTTTCTTTCTTTTTCTTTTCTTTTGCTTTTCTCTTTTCTTTCTTTCTTTTCTTTTCTCTTATAAAAATTAAAAGAAACTACATCAACACGAGAATTTCAATGATAAGACATAAAATAGTATCTCAACATTATAACCAACCCACGCATATGCATACCCCCACATTTAAAATTTTATACATCCATAAACTCAACAATCAACAAATGCTTCACTAGTTTTAAGGCATTGGAAAGAGGCTTGGGAAAGACATTTGGTTAGGTTTAAATCATGTAATGTGGTTAATACAAACAGAAAGGATAATAAAATTCAAGGGGGCTTATAAAAAGGAAAATCATATAATGGGTAGGTTATTTAGCTAATGTAGTTCGAAAAAGCAAAGAATACCTAATCATTTCTATGTTAATGTATGTCATCAAAATGTGGTCTTGAATAGAAAATTAAGACAAAGTTAGGATGCACATGTCATAAAGGTCACACATAAACAAAGACAATCCAAATGCCATATATGGAATTGTTTAAAGCAAGTTTAAAAGCAATCCAATCTTCTTCTTTCCTCTTATGATGTTTATAACTCCATTGTATGAATTTTTGCCAACTCAAGTTGGGGATATTGGGATGACACGAACCTTTAATTGTGTTTTAGATGCCTAAGGGAAATTGACATTTAAATAAAAGGTTCTCTGCAGTTTCAATAGCCTTATTACAAAACACATAAATATGAATTAATGTAAGGAACTTCTTTACTTGATTCAAGGTATTTAATTTCCCTTTGATGGTAAGCCCTCTAAGACAAGCTTATTGAAAACAACAACAATAACACCCAATGGAAGTCCCGCTAAGATGCAGGGTCTGGAGAGGTCTGGTAGTACGCAACCTTGCCCCTACTCGGTAAAGAGGTTGTTTCCTATAGACCCATATGCAATGCAAAATAAAGATACTACAAAATTATAAATGAATATTGTTGAGCAAGTTTTACAATTATAAAACCATCCATATTCCGCAAGCGCATAGGATGTAAGCATAGTAGTTGAGGTTTCAGTTCCACGAGGAATTAGCTAAACTAATTGAATCTTAACTTTGTCTAAGGTCTAAAAATAGTAATTAAAATGAAAATAAAAAATGAGAAGAAAATTAAGCAATTGAATATGGATCGACTGAGAATGAAATTCTAAAATTAATTCAAGGAAATCAAAATTGAACACAACCACTTAATAATCGCAAATCACAGAAGGAAGATTAACCAATTATAAGAAGAGGGGATTTATCTTATCGTCAATTACTAACTTAATTACTTTTGAGTTAATAGGTATCGGTCCTAGCAATTCAAAGGATTGACTATTCTCTCTCAAGTTTTAATCATTAAACATAAACCTAATTGAATTAATTTACCGATTTTACAATTTCTCAATTAACTAAACAACCCACATTCCAATTAAATCTTAAGCACTCTAATAGACAATCGAGTCCTCACGCGAGATCTCTCTTCTTAAAATTACCAATTTGATTGTTTATGTGATCTATTAGGTTGTTAATTCTCATTACCCAATCTAACCATATTACTATCAGTTCACTCTCTCGATTTGTTACCGAAGTATGAAAAAATGAAAAACAATCACAATAACTAAACATATTAATAGTAAAAGTAATCAAATCACCATTAATTCAAGAATAAATCCGAAATGAGTTTAGAACATCCTTAAAAAAATATTCATCATCCTCATATTCATCTTGTACATTAAATTAAATAAACATAAAGAAGAAATGAGAAAGTTATCTTAGAAGGATGGTTGAAATGGTTGGCAGCAGCAGCTCCTCTTCTTCTTTCCTCATCTTTGTTCCTTGGCTTCTTTCTCTAAATGGTAAGATGGAAGCCCTTGATTAGGGTCATTTTATTTCCTTTTATAGTGTTTGACATATGCTTAATTGATTGTTTTATTATTTTATAACACTTAGCGATTAAAATTGCTTAAGATACTTTAGTTCATATGTGGTTTTAGGCATAATTCGGAAGTGATGGAGCTAAAGTGAGTCGAAAGCATGATATTTGGGTCATCTTTTGAAGATTAATTTTCACTTGTTTTCTTAGAGCAAGAAGAAGAAAATTAAAAGGAAAGAAGAAGACAAGAAAAATGAAAGCACAAAATGCAAAGAACGTGAGCTGCATGATGATGCGTGACATTTTACATGCAATTTACGTTAATTTAAAGTCCATGGAGCTAAGGTGCAACAGGTGGAAGCACGAAACGACAGCTGAAGAAGAAAACAAGAGAGCAAAATGGTAGCAAAAGAGGAAGAGAAGAGGCTACTGGGAAGGCAGCACCAAAACGCAGAAGGAAAGCAGCTAAAGGTGAGCAAAACAACGTGCAACACAATAATGGCCAAGAAGAAAATGACAACACAGTGAACTGGGAAAAGTTTGCATTAAACACAAGCATATGCATTTAACACAACGCATACATCTCCATTTCATACAAGGCATGAAACGCAAATGTAGTAGAGGCGTTGGTTTTAAATGAAAAAATGTACTGTGGATGGACTAGCATTAATTCTTCAAATTAATAGAACAATAGAGAGAACAGTAGGTTAGGCAAAAAGGAGAGGAAGCGTTGAAGATAAGAGGGTCTTCGATGGGACATTTTCAAAGGGGCAAAGCTATGATCATTTAGAGACCCATAGAGGGGTAATGTCCTGATGCCGATTCGGAGGTAACATCGACGCTGAAGAATCTGGTTAAGTTATTTCACTATTTTTGTTGTTTCTTTCTCTCATTAGGAATTGATTATGTTATCTTATGTTTATTGAATCAGTTATTGTGAAAAGATGATTTTAGTGTGTTCATTGAATCGTTTATTTGTAAACTCATTGCTAAAATTTTGATATAATTCGTAATTATTATGTTGAAATTCATGTGTAGCAATTAATGATTCATAATCATTAGGGATAATATGACCTAGGTTAAACTACGCATTGTATGTGGTTGTTGCCTTAATTAATCGATTTTCCTAGTTCGTAATGCTACTATCCAATTAAATTTAGAGATCGTATCCTAGGTTGTTCGGTAGTTAGGTTTAATTAGGTTATTCCTAACTGACATATGCATATGTGTCCATCAGATACACATGTACATGCCTGATAGAAATGACATGTTAACTATCTCACCTTTACTGTATGTAACATGGCATCATACAATAAACCATCAATCACACATTTTCTAAACCTAAAATGTTATCACTTTATATCAAATCCATAATTTACATTGTTTCATATAATACAATACCATCCATGTTTTACAACATTATCCTATGAGCATAAACAACTCGGTGCACACTGAATACAATAAACATGAAACAAACAACTATGTCCTCAATCCCAGCTGACTGACCTCTGAGCCAAAACTGACTGTAACAGTTGCACAAAATGTGTTTTTATGGAGTCTTAGAAGCTAGGTCGTCTCATTCTCAAACTTGAAAAGCAACGGTGCAATTTTAATGAGTTTTGCGAACTCAGCAGAGTACCCATCATCGATGGTTCACTCATGTCATAAAATAAGATCAATTATAGCATGTAATCATGCAGTTCAAATCCACTTGACAAGTATCAAGTACTATCACAGATAAATCATTTCTCAGTTAAACAGTTCAATCATATAACAACATTCACACAACTTTGCAAATCATTCAATGAATTCAAATCATATGCAAGTGCTATATGTATGAGACTCACTTTCATTTTTATCTTAATATAACTGTGTGCTTTTAACAGTATCCTGAAGCATCGGGCTCAGTCAGTCAGTCTGTGACTCATTGATCACAGTGAGCCATAGACTCGAACCACATATGAGGGAGCTTAAAGATGTTATCAGTAACAGTATCAGTAGCAACAATAGTCACAACTCCTTTATATTACATGCATTCATGCCATAATTCAGTAATCAAATTCAATCATTTTCATTTGCAAGTATTATGACAGTTTAACAGTCACAGTATCAATCATAATAACAGTAGACATCAGACTAGGTCCGGCATTCAACTTTTCAGTTGAGAATCAGAAAATCAGTTATGCAGACACATTAATATTCAATCAGCACTTCCAATATCATTTCCATGTATCAAAACGCCTCGGACAAATACTGTCTAGAATCCAGAACACAAATAACACATTTCAGTACAGTTCACTAAGATAGCAATACAGTTCAGTGTAATTCAGTATTATACAAATCAAGCAGGTGAGACCATCTTAGGTTACTCACAATATGCTTCAAACAGTTATTGCCTTGAAGTTCCGGCAATGTTCGGGTGCTGTCGCTTAATACGCTCCTATAGACATACAATACATACACATATCACAATATTGCACAATTTTGCATTCATTAATGCACATTCATGTATACTAAATATGTACAATGTATGATCATGACAATTCCGGGTTTCTTATCATTTATTTTGTCACAATAATCATTCGGATATCCACATTCCATTGATTAACTCAGATTTGTTTAAAGGTACACTTTTGGGTCCATTTTGCACAATTAATTGCATCAGGAAAGTGAAGGAATATGGTAACACTTCCTTCTAACAAATTATTCTCCTATGTCTTAAGTCTCTATTGATACCAAGATCATCCAATTTGGTTCATTATTCAATGAGTTATTCTCAAAATACCACAGACTGTGTACATGTAAAATTTTGGCTAATGCATGATCATGCATTCAAGTTGTACACCTTATATCTCTCAATTCTAGTGTCTAAAAATTACAAACTTTATACAAATTTAAAGATAAGAGAATAATCTACAACTTCACCTCAGTCTAATTCAGCCTGCATCAATACAGTTTATTCAATAACCATAGGATATGACTTATGTCCCTGGTAGTGCTACAGTTTAAGCTAAGACTCAATTACATGCTAATTTTGAAAATCTTAGAGACATAATTAAAATTTTACTTCTTCAAGAAAGTTATAGACTTATATCTCTAGTTTAATCTGAATTAAGAATCAACTCATTCAAAAATCTACAGCTCAAGGTATAATCAGAATACCAAAGCATGTTCATGAAAATTCTCCAGGGCATAACATTCTAGTAGACTTCCACACTTTCATCCTATCAATCACTTTCAAATTAATTCAAATAGCTCTAACTTTTTGTGGAGAGAAAGAAAAATGTCTTAGGAATTCATTGATTCAAGTTTCAAGTCATTTGAAGCTCAGATGAAAAAGTTATAGCTAAAAGACTTAGAGCTGTTCAATGATAATACTCTGGTTCATAACTTATACATGCAACTACTACCTTTTCTCTCTCTAAAACACAGACCTTTGTCTACTTCACTGACTACACTTCTCCTCTTCTTCCTTCTTCTTCTTTTTTTTAATCTTCTCACTTCTAAGCCATCCATTCTGCATTTCCATATCTAGTAAAACCTTTAAACAAGTTAGACTCAAATTTATACTTCAAACATTAAACATCAGAAGTTTCATATATTTCCTCTCCCTCTCTACTATGTTTTTTTTTTCTAACTTTCTTCACTTTTTTTCATTTCTTTTTCCTTCCCTCCTTAGTCCATGTTTTCTATCTTCTTACTCCTTAAAACATAATACCTCATTATGCTCTATGTTTTCTTTAATTTTAACCTCACATAAATCCATCCTTAACAATATCCATGCATTTACACATATACAGCAAAAACAGAGCATATCCGTCACTTTTTTGTACTTTTTTAACTTTCAACAAGTGCATTGCTTTTCATTAACATCTACACCTTCACTTCATTTATCAACTTTCTATATTAAGATCTCACCTAATCCTCATTCCTTACTATTAAACTCATTTTAATTCCTTCAAAAATTTCCAAAAATATTCACACATATCAACAAGAAAAACAGAGCATAAACACCTTGAACATCCAACAATTATTTTCTGTAATTATAATTATTTCACTAATCTCCATTTAATTCAAAATATCACAATCTCGATACACTTTCTACTCATTTCCTAAATTCACAAATTCTTCATCTACTCCATACATCACATTCATTCATCGAAACTATACTACTTAAACTTCTTATGCCTATATTTATATTTTTACATCGTAAACATTATCAGAGTTACTTACTTGATTTAGCAATATTGCTAACAAAAAGAGTGAATCACTGACACAAGAATAACAACTTGATGCTTGGTGTTTGGTGAACAAAAATTAAGTTTGATAACAGTACTACTCTCGGTGAAGAACAACGAGAGAGAGAGCTGTAGGGAGACAACGTTGATTAAGCTCAAGTTTAGTATATAAATTGGCAACACTTTCATGACTTTTACTACACTTTTTGACTCCTATTTCTAGATTTTGTGCTTAAATTGACCCTTGAGTGTGTACTTTTACTTTATGTAGTTTGATAGTAAAAATTGTCACAAATCAGTATTAATTGCACTAATTAATTTTCTGAGAACAATGGATACTGCAAACTACCATTGTTCTTTGTAGGAACCTCAGGGAGAAGGGACTCAAGAAGAATATGAAGATGTAAAGTCAAAAAAGGCTGAAGTGAAGTCAACAAGAGAACAGGTGCTATGGGAAAAGTTCGTTGAGACAAAGTAGATTTGTCGTCGCGGCGAAATACAAAGAAATCTATGCTGAACTTTCGGGAAAAGTTCGTCGCAATGAAGATTAATTCTTTCGCCGTGGCGCAAGCAAAACCTTTCGGGAAAAGTACGCCACGGTGAATTTATTTATCACCGCAGTGAACCTTTGAAAACTCGAACCATATTTGGAAAAATCACCCACTATATGACCCGACCCAATCATCCTTCATTTAAAAACCTACCAAATTAGGTTACGAAGTAGCCAAATACACAGAGGGAGAGAAGTGACAGAAACATCAAGAACATACACACTCTCGTCTCTCTTGCTCAACTTGACTATCATCTATCACTTCTTTCCATTTTTCATCGCTGCCTTCATCGTCTGCTACTGCTGCCATGGATGCTCTTGGTGGGTTTCCAATTGTGAGTTCCCCTGAAGCAATGCTTGGCTAAGCACCATTTCCTCTTGAAGATGTAGCAATGGCTTGAGTTCAATGGGCTTCAAAGGGGAGCATTTTATTCATGTTTAGCCATATTGTTATGAACTCCTTAGTTAGGATTTATACTTTGTAGTTGGATTTTCTTGATTATAGTTTAATCAAGTATTGAACAATGTATTGTGTTATTGGGTTTGTTGATGTAGAACTTAGAGCTTGAATATATGAAGTCTCATATATGTCTTTTTGTGATTTTGTTGATTCTCTTTTATCTACCTAGCTGTGTTTGATATTGAGATGATGCTAGATTCCAAATTGACCAATTGCATTAACTTACCTGTTGCACACACTAAGATGCATTCAACAAGGTTTTAAGAAATAGAGTTCATTGATTAAAACCTTGGACTTAAAATGTTCTTTACGGTTTATCATTTGAAAACTTAGTGATTTTCACTCCCATCAAGATTTGTTTTGAACTATGATAGCCAAAGCTCATTTTTCAAGAGGATTTTATCACATTTGATCATTGTTTGAGTTTTCAATTTCTTTTTCCCAAAAATCCAAAAATACCTTTTTACATACTTCTTTTATAATTAGCTTAATTTTGTTAGTTTTCTCAAAGAACCAAAACCCCCTCCTAACCAATTTAGTTTGCAATGCATGACTTATAGGCTAGCTTAGGTCTATTGCATTAGGTTTCGATTAAGTGAGACGACCCAAGGTTGCACTCTATATTGCAATCCTTGGAATTAAATTTTTGATTCGACCTCTAAGGGTAAAACCGAAAGACAAAACATACGGATCAAACGTCTAGAACATGTATCTACGTGTTCTCTTGCATGGTTTACATTTATCACTATTTCATGTTACCACGTGACACAATACAAGTGAACCATTTGCTACAATACAAATTAGCCATTTGTTATGTATATATATTGCCACGTGTCACTATATAATTGGTCCAAAATACCCCAAATTTTCTGGAAATTTCTAAAATTCACAAAAAATTCTGAAATAATAATATCACTCTCCAAATAAATTTTTAGCTCAAATAATTCATAATTCACATTTTAATTGCATTTTTTTAACAATCCATTATACCCGGAGAATGTCAATGAATGCATGTACAAATAATTGTAATGTGCAAAATCAATAATATCGTGTGCGTGTATGTCACATTATGCATAAGCGTGAACTATGTTTCCTAATTTCTCATTAATCTCTAATAAACACCATTTTAATCTTAATTCAAGTAACAAGATGTTACAATTCTCCCCTCTTAACAAAAATTTCATTCTCGAAATTCTTACCTGATGATTCGAATAGGTGGGGATACTTTCGCTTTATATGATCCTCAGTTTCCCATGTTGCTTTCTTAGTTGAGTGATTTCTCCAACGAACTTTCACTAATGGAATCACTCTGTTTCTCAATTACTTTGTCTTATAACCCATTATCTTGATCGGTTCCTCAACATAACTCAAATTGCTATCAATCTCAACATCTTGAGCCGGTAATACATGAGTAGGATCGAATCTGTATCTTCTTAACATGCTTATATAAAATATATTATGCAATTGAGACATCTCGTTAGGCAAAGCTAATTTATACGCTAAAGGTTCAATTCTCTCAAAGATCTCATAAGGACCAATGTATCTCAGGCTCAACTTACCCTTTTTACCGAATCTCAGTACACCATGCCAAGGCGACACTTTCAGAAAGACCCTGTCTCCAACATTGTATTCCATATCCTTTCTATGCTGATCCACGTAGCTTTTCTGTCTATCCTGAGCCACTTTTATTCGAATCTTCATCAATTTCACCTTCTCTATAGTATCCTGTATCAGTTCTGGACCCTCAATCATTCTTAAACCTTCCTCATCCCAATATAGAGGCGATCAATATTTTTTGCCATACAACGCCTCATACGGTGCCATCCCAATGTTGCTATCATAATGATTATTATAAGCAAACTCAATCAATGCTATATACTGATCCCAAGCTCCCTGAAACTCCAATACATATGCTCTAAGCATATACTCAACAGTCTTGATAGTTCTCTCACTCTGTCCATCTGTCTGAGGATAAAATGATGTACTAAAATTCAACTATGTGCCCATAGCTGACTGTAAGCTCTTCTAGAATCTTGAAGTAAATCTGGGTTCCTTGTCTGATACAATAGACACTGGAACCCTATGCAGTCTCACAATCTCAATCACTTATCTCTGAGCCAACTGGTCTAATGTATTGTTCTCCCGTACTGGTATGAAATGGGTCGATTTAGTTAATCGGTCCACTACAACCGATATTGCATCATTCTGGGTCAGAGTCTTAGGCAATCCCATTATAAAATCCATAGTAATTCGTTCCCATTTCCACTCTAGAATAGGTAACGAATGCAATTTTCAACTGGAGCCTGATGCTCAGCCTTAACTTGTTGACATTTTATACATTTAGAAACAAACTCCACTACTTGCTTTTTCATTCCAGGCCACCAGAAATGTTGTTTCAATGTGTTATACATCTTGGTAGTACTAGGATGCATAACATAAGTAGCCATGTGAGCTTCCTCTAAGATTTCCTTCCTCAGATCATCGACATTAGGCATATACTATCTCTATTTTAGCCATAATGTTTCATCTCTCAATTCAAAGTCAGAATCTGAATTCATCTTACCTTTCTCAATCAGTTTCGCCATCTCAAGATCATCACCCTGAACTCTTCTAATTCTGTCATGCAACATTGGTCTCAGCTTTAATGTGGCTGTCAATGCTTCATTATGCTCAAGATTTAACTCCACATTTAAAGCTCTCAACTGAATCAAGCTTGGTAACCTCGATATCTGAATCTGAGCTTCACTGCTATGTGACTTTCTACTCAGTGCATCAGCCACAATATTTGATTTTCCCAGATGATACTCAATTGTGCAGTCATAATCTTTCAGTAACTCTACCCATCTTCTCTGTCTCATGTTTAGCTCTTTTTGGCTTAACAGATACTTTAAACTCTTATGATCTATGTATATCTGAAATGTCTCACATATAAGTAATGTATCCAAATCTTTAGAGCAAAAACAACTACTGCAAGCCCTAAATCATGTATTGGACAATTTATCTCATGAGACCTTAATTGTCTCGATGCATAGCTTATCACCTTGCCATATTGCATCAATATACATCCCAGTCCCTAATGCGACGCATCACTATATACCACATATCCACCAGATCCTGATGGAATAGTCAACACTGGCGTTGTAGTCAATGGATGTTTTAACTCTTCAAAACTTCTGTGGCACTTGTCATTCCATTTAAATGCCACATTCTTCCTCAGAAGTTTAGTCAAAGGGGGATGAGATTAAAGAAAACTCCTCGACAAACCTTCAGTAATAACCAACCAATCCAAGGAAACTTCGGATCTCTGATACATTCTTCGGTGTCTCCCATCTCATTACTACTTCAATTTTCATTTTATCCACCTGAATACTACGCCCCGTTACTATTTGACACAGAAATACCACTTGATTCAGCCAAAATTCACATTTACTAAATTTGGCATACAATTGTTTTTCTCTCATAGTCCGCAAGATTATTCTCAGATGCTCAGTATGTTCCTCATTACTTCTTGAACACACCAGAATGTCATCAATGAACACAATTAGAAACCAATCCAGGTAGGGTTGAAACACCTTATTCATCAACGCTATAAATGCAACTGGGGCATTAGTCGACCCAAATGGCATTACTAAGAACTCAAAATGTCCATACCTGCATCTGAAAGCACTTTTTGGTACATCAACCTTTGTTATCTTTAGCTGACAATACCCATACCTCAAATCAAGCTTAGTAAATACTTGAGCTCACTGCAATTGAGCAAACAAGTCATCAATTCTAGGCAACATGTATTTATTCTTCACTGTAACCTAGTTAAGTTGCCTGTAATCAATGCACAACCTCAAAGTGCCATCTTTCTTCTTTACAAATAACACTGGAGCTCCCTAGGGTGAAACACTGGGTCTAATGAATCCCTTCTTGAGCAACTCCTACAACTGAACTTTCAACTCCTTTAGTTCCACAGGTGCCATTCTATATAAAGGAATGGATATAGGAGCAGCACCTGGAACTAAGGCAATTGTAAACTCCATTTCCTGATTTGGAGGCAAACCAGGTAATTTAGCGGGAAACACGTCCAGGAATTCCTTAACTACAAGAATATCCTGTACACTCTGTTCAGCTCGATTATCAATCAGTCTGGTTGGCACTGCTTGGCTAATGCCTTTGAATACTGCTCTCGGTTGATCAGGAGACTCTAAAATCACTTCCTTCGTGTAGCAGTTCATGATGGCTCAATGAGCAGTGAGTCAATCCATGCCTAAGGTAACAACTTTCTCCTTCAACTGTAAAACAATCAAATCTGCTGCCAACTCTGCCTAATAAATTCGAATCAGACATTTCTTACAGACCTCTCCAATCACGGTAGTACTACCAATTGGTGTACTCACCTCTAATCCACATCTTAGGAACTCTCTATCACAATGCAATTTAGATGCCATATGCGGTGTGATAAATGAATGCGTAGATCTAGGATCTAGCAATGCATAAACCTCAAAAGTAAATAATGATAACACACCTATGATGACATCTGGAGAATCCTGAGCCTCCTGTCTCGTCATCGCTTAGACTCTAGCTTGAGACTGCGGCTGATTGCTCCACACCTTAGTCCTCCTAGTAATAATTCCAGAACTCATCCTGCCTCTTCCACGACCTCTCTGTCCAGTCTTACTGGCTCGGCTCTACTGAATAGTAGGTTCTGTTACTCTACTCCCTCTCCCACCAGACTGTGCTCCAGACATCAATGTACAATCTCTAATTTGATCATCATGTGAGCCACACTGGCAGGCTCCTGTCAATCTCCAGCATATGCCACTATGTTTATTTCCACAATACTGACAAGTTGGCACCTAACCCGATGTTGTACCCCTATTATTCCCAGTCTGAGTGAAACCACCCCTCTGTCTAAATCCTAATTGTCTAGATCCAGTTGGTAGTCTGAATGCTCGGGTCTGACGTTTACTGAACCTTTTGCTAGAACCACCTGAGACTCATCAGTCCTCTTTTGACCAGTCTCTGATCTCGGCTCAAGCTAACTGTCCCTCAACAATTACTCCATTCAGATTGAGGCTACTCTAAGCTCAGTGAAATTGCTCAAGTTAGTAAAAGCTAGCCTTGTTCGAATTTCCATGTTCAGGTCGTCTTCAAATCTCCTGCATTTATCTATCTTAGTAGGAATTAAGACAGAAGCATACCTCATCAGTTCCTTGAATCTAATCTCATTTTCTGCCACAGACATTCCACCCTGTTTTAGATCCACGAACTCTTTCATCTTCCTATCCATGTATACCTAGGGCATATAATTTTCTTTGAAAGCCCTCAGAAAATCTCTCCAAGTCAAAATGCAAGGCCTAATGGCATTATCGGGAACAATCTTCCACCATTGATAAGTCGGGCCTTGTAGCAAAGAAATGGCATAGTCGAACCTTTCGTCCGACTCATAGTGTTGGACCCCAAACTTTTCTTGGAAGTTAGAACTATTATATATGAAATGTTGGAAGTTAAAAGTTGGAACATGTTTATTGAGCATGCTTCGGTGTTTTATCCATAACTTTTTCTCTAGTTATCTAAATGAGATGATTCTTTAAAGGTTGAGTATGACGATTGTGGAAGTGGATTTTGTGTATGCATATGCTTCTTCATTGAGATTGCGAATTGTTGTTCATTTTAGAATAGGATGTTAGAAATTGGAAAGGTTTTATGGGATGAATTATTTGAGGTGGGATTCAAGAGTTTAACGA
>JAOTAX010139032.1:0-17048 GCA_025629825.1 Erythroxylum guanchezii | reverse complement strand
TCATGTATGGATTGGCATGATGATTTGGATATGTTGCTTCCGCTGCAAAATGATTTCTTAAAAGTTTTGAAATCTACTGTTTCTCCAAATAAAGCATGCTTTCTTTTTCCGATCCAACAAAGATACCCAGGATTGTCATGAACATGCATTGTATATAATTCATTTCATTCATGTGCATTATTAAACACTCTTAATTGTGCAAATTGTGATATATGTGTAAGTTAGTTGATATAGAGGAGCAACTGGAGCGTCAACCTCTAAACATTGCCGGCACTTCCAGGCATTAGCTTGGGGAGCAACTTGTAAGTAACCTAGATGGTCTCACTTAATTACTTGTTTGCTTAGATTATGTTTTAAATGATAATTGAATGTGTTTTATTGGAGATTCCGGATAGAAGGTCCGATGGTTGTGTAATGTGAATTGAGATATTGAAGTGTTGCTTGAATGTAAATGTGAAGACCTATGTGCTTTATAATACGATTGATTGTGGTACATGCATTCCATTCATGAATGCATAATCAGATAATGTCAATTAGGATCAGAGCAGCCACCGATCAGAGCATAAAGCTCAACGAGTGAAAAGAGCCTCGAGCTCAAACAGTGATTAAGAGCCTAAGGCTCACTGTGTATAATGAGATCTGTATCCTCATTGGATAAGGGACAGTTATTAATGAGCTCGGTATCCAATTAGATACAGGACAGTTCAGGCACTCGGACACAACAATATAATAATGGGAAAAGTGTCTCATGAGCATTTCATATTCATCTTGTTAAGTACATTTGATTGATTGAAATGTAGAATAGTTTATGCTTAAGTGAAAATGTGATACTTATGTAAAGTGCAAAGTTGTGAAATAATTGTTATGTGAATTGATGTGTTGTAGGAATTGAGTGAACCATCGATGATGTTTACCTCATTGAGTTCGCAAAACTTACCAAAATTGCAATGTTGTCTTTTCAGGACTGAGAGATGACTCTAGCTACTGAGAGACTCTACCAACCGTGTAAATAGTGATTGGCAAGAAAAGTCATGGCTCAAAGGTTGGTCAGCTAGGATTTTTGGATAGATTCCTTAGATTGTACATATTTTCTTCATTCATGTAGTACTATTGTATTAGGTTTTTGATGATGTACATATGCAAAGTGTTGAAAGGCGCAATATAGACTTTTGGTTTTGCAAAATGAAATGAGGAAAAAGTTGATTTTAAAATATTGTGATTTTCTTATGATGCTTTATAATTGAATTATGATACCATGCCTTATGAAGTAAAGATAGTGATGGAACGTAGCTCATCTTTATCGTAGGATATGTACCAAAATGACCTTTGGGCATCCTGATGTGTACCATGTGGTAAGGGGGCGCTACACCATTGATAAGAATACTAAATCAAGTAGTGGATAAACATTGCTCAGTCTAATTCATAAATAAATTAGAACTAAAGGCCTTTTAAGGTGTTTAAAATGAATCTCTATTAAATGGAATCAAATGTTTTGGACCCTGTTTCCAGAGGCTAACATCCGAACTCATAAAATGTGATCTTCATTACTCCGTATTTCCGAAGCCTAACTCCTGCTCTGATACCATAAGGTGTAAGACCCCGTTTCCGAAGCCCAACATCCAGAGTCATAAAATGTGAGTGTATTACCCTATAAGATTATTTAAATGAAATCCCAAATTTAAGAAAAGCATCAATGAGCCCACAATTTAATAGATCAAGATATGATCAAAAATCCAGGTTATATTCATAACCAAGTCATACCCTTCCAACCGATTCCCTCATTTCTTTTCCATCAATATTTTTAAACCAACACCAAAGGATATCAATTTCTATAGAGAGATAGAAAAATGTGTTATGAATTTATTGCTTCAAGAATCACTTCATTTGGAGCTCGGATGATGAAGTTATGGCCAAAAGAATCAAACATGATTATGTCCTTAGTCATATTTTACCTGTTTTGGGACAATTGGCATAACTTTCACTAGAGATGTCGTATTGAGGTCCATTTAGGATGATTTCAAATAGAACTTAAAGATCTACAACTTTTATGAAGACCTTGAAGAGAGATTCTTCCATTTAGAGGGTCAAAAATGTGAATTTCCAAAGTGTACATTATATGTCCGTTTAATACACCTCCACCTATCAGACATACATGGGGCTGGGGGCCTTTCAAAACCTGATAAGGTCCGTTTAATGGACTTAATGTCTATTTAATAGACATGGGCGAGGCTAGGGGTCCTTACAGATCTGAGAAGGTCCATTTAGCGGACCTAAAGTCCATCTAATAGACATAGGTGATCCCTAAGCCCCTCCAAAGCCTCTAATTGTTCCTACATCCATTCTAACATTACTTTCACTCATAATCTTCTCAAATTCACCTTTTCTAATGTAATACCACTTCATTTCAATTCAACCGCCAACTTTATTTCATTAAATTCTCTAATCTCTACTCATTTGATTCATCACTACAACTAATTCTTATCATTTACTATAGCTGTCCTGTAAATACATCCCATGCAGCATCACCAACTTATAATGGTCATATCTCTGAACTCCGATATCTAAAAATTTTATACTTCATACCGTTGGAAAGCTAAGAGGATAAGCTACAATTCTAAGCAGACAACTTTGTCTAATTCAGCCTAGATTAATCCAGTTTTTCCTTTGAAGTCAGTATACAAATTTCGACCCTTATGAAAAACTTGAAAAATGCAATGTAGAGAATTGGAAAGTCATAAGCAAAAAGCAAACATATTTCATTAATGAATCCAAACAGAGTTTGAGTCTAGCTTTAATTACATATCAACATGCACATCAATAACTTAATACAAATACAAATGGATGTTCAATGTTTGATATGCTTATAAAGCTATCCAAAAGTCTAGTCACTAACTTAGTTACAAAAGTCTCTAACTATCTTGGAGTTTGTCCCAATGCCTTGCAAGGATCGCTAACCTTCTCATTCTTCACCTAAGGAGTGAAAAAATGTTAGGTTGAGTTATAACGTTCAGTGGCTAATATATTTATAGCCATCGATAATGCACCACACAATCAAACATATATACATATATATCTAGCAATTCAAGCATTCTCAATTCTAGTTCCAAAACTCAAAGTTAAGCATATTATCACATAAGCATCTCATACTTCAACCATTTATATATAGCACACAATTATTCATCATGCTCAACAATTCAAATGCAATGCAAAATCAAATGGCTCGAAGGTTCCATGGAACAAAATGGAGAAACCTAAGTTTATACCATAAACAAAATGAGTCCACTTTTCGAAGCTTATATGCCATAAGCGGGCAACCGGGAGAAGGCTATTGTCAACATGCACGTGACGAACAAAATGTTTCCTCTTTTGCCCATACAAAAGCATATATTCATGCTCAATTCAATTCATCAATTGCTCATACTTTCATGCTTTTTCCTTTATTCATTTAATTCAAAATGTCATAACCCTTTTCAAGGTATAACATAGTCATAAATCATCATGCATTTTCAAGCACTCACAACAATTCAATTTCAAGTAAATCAAATTCAAGTAATCAAACATACACACACATAGGCAAGAATTTGCCCAATTACACAATAACTATAAATACATGACCCACCTAAATCGTTTGCAAAAATCCAACTCAAGGTCGTCTTTTCACTTACTCTTAGGTAAGGTTTTCTTGATTTCCTATCATAACCAAAATTCCATTGAAAAAAATATTCTAATAAAATTCACAAACTTCAATAATCACAAAAATGCCATAAATACAAATTAAGCTTAAACCTAACCTACCCATAGTCCATCTAGGTTAGAAAACCCAAGACCTAGTTTAGAAACCCTAGGAATCAAATGGGTTCCTTCTTCCTCTTCTTTCTTCCAACACAACGCCTATTCTCTCTCTAATCCCTTCATTCTCAACACAACCCATTTCTCTAATAAACCAAGAAGAAAAGATGATTAACTTACCTTAACAAGCTTGATTTCTCTTCTTCCCACGTTTTCTTCTTCTTTCATAGCTCCTCCCACGATTTCTTCTTCTTCTTTTCTTTTCTTTACGTTTTTTCCTCTCTTATCTTAGCTTCTCACGATTCTCTCCTTCCTTCTCACTTATTTAAGACACATTTTTAGGTTGTCTTCCCATTTTGCCCTTCACTTACTTTCCCTTTCCAATTTTACCCTCCTTCATTTATTTCCTTTACTAACTCCTTAACTCTCTTAACACCAAACCATACTCTAATCTAAATCTAACAATTCCATTTTAATTTCTAATTTGTACTTATGCCCACTAAATTAATGACTAAATTCTAAAAATAATTAAACAAATAAATCAATAATAATTGAAAAAATTCGGGGTCTAACATGTCCCCCTCCCTCCCCCCTTAAGAATTTCGTCCTCAAAATTCTTACCTGAGTCATTGAAGAGGTACGGATACTTCTCCTTCATTGCTTCCAAAGGCTCCCATGTTGCCTCCTCTCTTGCATGGTTCTTCCACAAGACTTTAACCAGCTTTACAATCTTGTTTCTTAAGACCTTTTCCTTTGAATCTAGGATCTCCACTGATTGCTCCTCATATGTCAAATCCTCCTTTAATTGGACCTCTGAAGGATGAACTATGTGTGAAAGGATATGATCGGTACTTCCTCAACATCGATACATGGAAAACATTATAAATCTTAGAAAATTTCGGTGGCAAAGCTAACTTATAGGCTAAAGGCCCAATCTTCTTAATGATCTCATAAGGGCCTATGTATCTTGGACTAAGTTTTCCCTTCTTACCAAATCTCAAAACTCCTTTCTATGGAGAAGCTCTAAGAAACACTTTGTCTCAAACTTCAAATTCCATCTCCTTTCTATGTGCATCCATATAGCTCTTCATTCTATCTTAAGCTGCTTTGAGTCTCTATTTTACCAATTTAATCTTATCAACTGTGATTTGCACTAACTCAGGCCCTAAAAGCCTCCTTTCACCTTCCTCATCCCAACAAATAGGAGTTCTACACCTCCAATCGTACAAAGGTTCATAAGGTGCCATTTGAATTCCATAACACAAGCTCTCAGTATTGCCTCCAATGTTTGGATTGTTCTCTCCAATTGTCCATCAATCTGTGGATGGAAAGCTATACTAAAATGTAACTTTGTTCCCAAAGCTTCTTGTAAGCTTTCCCATAACCTAGAGGTGAACCTGGGATCTCTATCTAAGACTATCGAACTTGGAATCCCATGAAGTCCGATTATTTCATCTATGTATTTCTTAGCCAAAGCATTCAAAGAATCCGTCTGTTTAATTGACAAGAAATATGCTAACTTGGTTAGCCTATCAACAATCACTCATATTGCATCATGCTTCCTGTTGGTTCTTGGCAACCCCATCAAGAAATCCATCGTAATCTTTTTGCATTTCCATTCAGGAATCGACAAAGGTTTAAGCTTACCGATAGGTGCTTGATGTTTTGCTTTAACTTGCTGACACACTAAGTATTTTCTAGCATATTCTGCAACATCTTTTTTCATTCCTTTCCACCAAAAGTGCTCTTTTAAATCTCGATACATTCTCGTACTCCCTAGGTGCATTGCATAGGGAGCATTATGTGCCTCATTAAGAATCTCATCCTTCAACTCTATCATGTCTAGAATACATGATCACTATTTCTATTTCAGAAGATTTACCATTTTTAATCTCTTCTCTAAGCTTCCTTATATACTTATCTTGCTTCTGCAATTCTTTAATCTTCTAATTCAACACTGGCCTTACTCTAAAATTTGACAATACATAACCAAATTCGGTTTGTCTCAATGTCAACCTGAGTTTAGCTAATTCTTTCAACAAAGGAAGATACATTGTCTCCATATATGCCATAATCGATTTTCTACTCAGTGCATTCGCTACCACATTAGCTTTTCCCAGGTGGTAGTCTATCATCAAATCATAATCTTTAAGTAGCTTTAACCATTTTCTCTGTCTTAAATTCAACTCTTTCTAGCTCATCAGATACTTAAGACTCTTGTGGTCTGTAAACACCCTGGTGGTGACTCCATATAAGTAGTGTCTACATATTTTCAACGCAAAAATTATGGCAGCTATCTCCAAGTCAAGCGTAGGATAATTCATCTTATAAGGTTTCAATTGCCTAAAAGCATAGCCAATCACTTTATCTCCTTGCATCAACACACACCCTAACCCCTTCCTCGAGGCATCACTATACACTATGTATCCATCCCTACCTGAAGGCAAAGTCAAAATCAGTGCACTCGTCAATCTGTACTTAAGTTCCTCAAAGCTCTTTTGACATTCATCTGTCCACACAAACATGTGATTCTTCCTTGTCAATTTGGTGAGTGGAGCTGCTATTATAGAAAAGTCCTCCACAAATCTTTGGTAATACCCAACTAGTGCTCTGAAATCACATGTCCAAGAGACATCACTTCCCTTAACCAGAATTCGCATTTATTGAATTTGGCATATAACTCATTCTTCCTCAATGTCTCTTAAGCAATCCTCAAATGTTCCTCATGCTCCTTGTCACTCTTAGAATAAACCAATATATCATCAATAAAGACAATGATAAATCGGTCTAAGAAGGACTTAAAGACTCTATTCATTAAGTCTATGAAAGCTACAGGGGTATTCGTCAATCCAAAGGACATGACCAAGAACTTAAAGTGGCCATACCGTGTTCTAAAAGTCGTCTTTGACACATCACACTCCTTTATCCTCAATTGGTGATAACCCGATCTCAAATTTATCTTAGAAAAGACCCTTGCCCCTTGCAATTAATCAAATAAGTCATCTATGCATGGGAGTGGATATCTATTCTTGATAGTGACATGATTGAGCTTTCTGTAATCCACACACATCCTTAATGATCCAACTTTCTTCTTCACAAAAAAAATTGGAGCTCCCCATGGCGAAGAGCTAGGCCTAATATACGCTTTCTCTAGTAACTCTTTTAACTACTCTTTAAGCTCCTTCAACTCTGTCAAAACCATTTGGTAAGGCATAATTGAGATCAGCGCAGTACCTGGAAGAAGTTCAATGCGAAATTCAATTTTCCTAAGTGGTGGTAGTCCTGGTAATTCCTCTGGAAAGACATTCGAGAATTCCATGACCACAGGAATATCTTCTCACTTTCCTCCATCAACCTTTCTGTCGACCATATAAGCCAAGAATGCTTCACACCCGTTCCTCATCACTCTCTCGGCTATTAGAGCCGAAACAATTCTAGGCGAACTTGCTTTCTTGTCCCCCATAAACACTACCATTCTACCTTCATCCAATTTGAACTCCACTGTCTTCTATTTGTAATCTAGATGGGCATTATACTTTTCTAACGTATCTATGCCCAGTATCACATCTAATCTTGTCATCTTCAATGGCATTAGGTCCACCGCTAAGTGTTCCTTACCAATACATACTTCACAATCTCTATAGACTTGACTAGTAATAATATATTGGTCGATTGGAGTACTCACCATCAAAGGAGTATCCAATGGGCTCAAATTTCTTCTATGCACAGTTCTACTAAATGACACAAATGAATGAATAGAACCTAGATCAATCAAAACAATTACATCATCATCAAATAATTTAATCATACCAGTCACAACTTCTAGAGCTGTCTCTGCGTCTTCATATGTCATTGCAAACACTCTAGCTGGTGCTTGCCCCCTTGGTCTCCCTGGAGGATTTACTTTCTTGGCTGCCTTAGAATTGCCCACTTCAATTGCAGTCTTGTGCCCCACTGTCTCAGCTCTCTTTGAAGCTTGCATCGGAGTTCTCTCCTATCTTGTATACTGAGGGCACTCTCTAGCCATGTGCTCTTTCTCTCCACAACTGAAGCAAGCTCCTGTCAATCTGTAACACTCTCCTCCACGGAACTTGCCATATTGATCACATTTAGGAACAGAAGACTTATCCATTTCTCCCTTTCAATTGCCTCCCACCGTTGAGGCTTGATGAGAAATAGCCCTCATCTATCTGGACCTGCTTGCACTACTACTCCTCTCCTCAGAATGCATAGGGAAGGTCCTGACACTCCTCTTTAGCATAGGAGTACCACCTCCCCTTTTGAACTATTCTCTCCACTTTCTCTTTTTATTCACAACGCTTGTTATGTAATTTATATTCTCAACCCGTAGTGCCGCTTCAACCAGCTGTTGAAAGTCACAGAAGTTTTGTACCACCACTTTTTCTCTGATGGCTAGATGTAGTCCTGCTTCAAACCTACGGCACTTAGTCGCCTCACTGATCATCATCTTCGCTGTATACCGAGACAATTGTGTAAATTGGTGCTCATACTCGGTCACCGTCATCTCCCTCTGGGTGAGACTCAAAAATTATCTCTGTTTCTGTTGAATGTGCACCTCCGACAGATACTTCTTCTTATAGGCAGCGAGGAAGTCCTTCCATGCCAACACTGGTGGTTTTAATTGACTTTCCAATACACTTTCCCACTAATGCAAAGCATCTCCCTGAAGCAAGCTAGCAGCATAATCAACTTTCTCCTCATCTTCACAGTCCATCTGCTCCAATACCCTTTCTGTCTTCCTCAACCAAGTCTTAACTTCTTCTGGATCAGTGGTCGCATAGAAGTCCATTGCTCCATACTTCTTAAGCTTATTAAATTGCTTCCCCTTTTTAACTAGGGCTAGAACAGACCCATAGCCTGGACAAAAGTCTGAGTAAATGCCTGAAACAATCTTGGGTCCAAGGTAGGCATTTGCTTTGGTGGAACATGCAACTCTTGCATTTGTGACCGAGAGGGCCCACTACCATGCCCTACAAAAGCCTCAGTATTTCTTGTAGCTACTGACTTATCTGTACCCTCCTCCCTAAGCAGAGAGTCAAGTATAATAGATCCATGCAGAACTCCTCGTGTCCTTCTACAAGGTGGCATCTTACTCCTTCAACCTAAAACACTAGCGATTAGCTTACGATTTATTTTAACCTTATTTCCTACATGTATGCATGATATTCATGTCACTTAATGCAAATAATCAATTCACAATCCAAGCAGTAATCACATAGCATACCAATTCATAACACTATGCATTCTAAGTCTAAAAAAAGCCTAAGCTCTGATACCATAAGGTGTTGGATCCCATTTCCGGAGCCCAACATCCGAACTCATAAAATGTGATCTTCATTACTTCGTATTTCCGGAGTCTAACTCTTGCTCTGATACCATAAGATGTAGGACCCGTTTCTAGAGCCCCAACATCCGGAGTCATAAAACGTGGCTGCAGTACCCTATAGGGTTATTTCAATGAAATCTTAAATTTAAGAAAAGCATCAATAAGCCCATAATTTAATAGATCAAGATATGATAAAAAATCTAGGGTATGTTCATAACTAAGTCGTACCCTTCCAACCGATTCCGTCACTTCCTTTCCATCAATCTTTTCCCAATCAACACTAAAGGTTACCAATTTTTATGGAGAGATAGAAAAATGTGTTAGGAATTTATTGCTTTAAGAACCACTTCATTTGGAGGTCAGATGATGAAGTTATGGCCAAAAGAATCAAACATGATTATGACCTTAGTCATATTGTACCTATTTTGGGACAATTGGGATAACTTCACTAGAGATGTCGGATTGAGGTCGTTTTAGGGCAATTTCAGAGAGGACTTTGAGATCTCCAACTTTTGTGAAGACCCCGAAGAGAGATTTTGCCATTATAGGGTCAAAAATGCAAAGTTCTAAAAGTGTACACTGTATATCCGTTAAACGAACATACACCTCCACCTAACGGACATACACGGGGCTAGGAGCCTTTCCAGACCCGAGAAGGTCCATCTAATGGACATGGGTGAGGCTGGGGTCCTTACAGACCCAAGAAGGTCCGTAAAGTCCGTCTAACGGACATAGGTGATACCTAAGCCCCTACAAAGCCTCTCCAATGGTTCCCACATCCATTCTAACATTACTTTCACTCATAATCTTCTCAAATTCACCTCTTTTAGTGCAATACCACTTCATATTAATTCAATCACCAACTTTGTTTCATTAAATTCTCTAATCTCTACTCATTTGACTCATCACTACAACTAATTCTCATCATTTACCATAGCTGTCCTGTAAACACATCCCATGCAGCATCACCAACTTATAATTGTCATGTCTCTCAACTCCAATATCCAAAAATTTCATACTTTATACCATTGGAAAGCTAAGAGGATAAGCTATAACTTCCAAGAAGACAACTTTATACATATATATCTACTAATTCAAGCATTCTCAATTCTAGTTCCAAAACTCAAAGTTAAGCATATTATCACATAAGCATCTCATACTTCAACCATTCTTGCATAGCACACAATTATTCATCATGTTCAACATTGCAAATGCAATGCACAATCAAATGGCTCGAAGGTTCTATGGTGGCGAAATCGAAGTTTACACCGTGAACAAAATGAGTCCACTTTTCAAAGCTCATATGCCATAAGCGGCTGCCGGAATAAAGCTTTTGTCAATGTGCATGTGACGAACGAAATGGTTCCTCTCTTGCCCATACAAAAGCACATATTCATGCTCAATTCAATTCATCAATTGCTCATACTTTCATGCTTTTTCCTCTTATCATTTAATTCAAAATGTCATAACCCTTTACAAGGTTTAACAAAGTCATAAATCATCATGCATTTTCAAGCACTCACAACAATTCAATTTCAAGCAAATCAAATTCAAGTAATCAAATATACACACACATAGGCAAGAATTTGCCCAATTACATAATAACTATAACTACATTACCCACCTAAATAAAATCTAACTCAAGGTCATCTTTCCTCTTGCTCTTGGGTCGGGTTTTCTTGATTTCCTAACATAACCAAAATTTCATTCAAAACAATATTCTAATAAAATTCGCAAACTTTAATAATCACAAAAATGCCATAAATACAAATTAAGCTTAAACCTAACCTACCCATAGTCCATCTAGGTTAGAAAACCATACCTAATTTAGAAACCCTAGGAATCAAATAGATTCCTTCTTCCTCTTCTTTCTTCCAACACAACACCTATTCTCTCTTTAATCCCTTCATTCTCAACACAAATATAATAAAGCAAGAAGAAAAGATGATTAACTTACCTTAACAAGCTTGATTTCTCTTCTTCCCATCTTTTTTTCTTCTTTCTTAGCTCCTCCCACGATTTCTTCTTCTTCTTTTCTCTTCTTTACTTTTTTTCCTCTCTTATCTTAGGTTCTCACGATTCTCTCCTTCTTTCTCACTTATTCAAGACAAATTTTTAGGTTGTCTTCCCATTTTGCCCTTCCCTTACTTAGCCTTTCCAATTTTACCCTCCTTCATTTATTTCCTTTAGTAACTCCTTAACTCTCTTAACACCATACCATACTCTAATTTAAATCTAACAATTCCATTTTAATTTCTAATTTGCACTTATGCCCACTAAATTAATGACTAAATTCTAAAAATAATTAAAAAATAAATCAATAATAATTGAAAAAATTTGGGGTCCAACAAAATACCTTATGAAAATCAATTTGAATAGCTTAATCTTTGCTATTATGCTTGATATTATAATTCTTAAAGAGCTATTGAGCAAGCATAATGTTATCTGAATGTGGCTTCCCTGAATAAATACTCGTTGAGATAGATCTATATGTTTTTTTTAAAAAAGCTTTTTTAAAGTCTAATTCCATTAAATTGGAGGTAATCTTATAAATTGTATTGCAATCAGAGATAAGCCTAAATTCTTTGAGAGATATAGGGTATTGTACCTTAGAAATTAAATTAAATTAACAAAAAAAGATTATTAAGATCCTTCAACATCTTGACTTGCTTGAAAAATTCAAGAACCACTTGTGTAACAACATCTTTAGTAATTTTTAAAGTTTTTGAAAAAATATACGTTTAATCCATTACGCCTTGATGTTTTATTCAGGTTGAGTAGTTGGACAAATGAAAAACTGATGATTGAAGAATCATACATATTGGAAAAGTAGTTAAAAACCTCCAACTTTAAGTCAAATTTTAAAGCAATAGCATTACCATTTTTCCCAAAAGAGAAATAATCCTATTGATATTCTCTCTAGCTAACATTAAGTTATGAAAGAAATCTATATTTCTATCGCCATAATTAAATTGTAATATCCTCAATCTTTGTTTAAGAGAGGATAGTGAACATATAGAGTTTGATTACAATTCAAAAGTTGAACCTTCTCTTTAATCTGTAAATCCAATTGATCAGGACTTGAGAATAGAACAGTTTGAAATTTTTGAAGGTCATCTGGAGAGTTTCACTTTGCTTTCTTTTGTTAAGGACTTTAAGATCATCCTCTACAATTTAAATCTTTATGATCATACATTTTATATCACTGACATTCATGACTAAGTCCTTAGGTAACAACCTCTTCAACACCTTCTATGCTATCCAAGAAGTTATTAAACCTAAAAGGACAGTGCTTCCTTTAAGGAAAACATATAATCTTCACCAATATTGTGGAATGGTTAGAGAAAAGAGGAGTTTAAAAGGATGTTAGAATGCCTGGGAATTCAGATAACCATTTATCATTAACTAGAGTCATATCTAATTTCTTTATTATGAACCATCTTCTCTTTGCTTAGTGTACCATATATAGAAGCATCCTTCCATTTTAAGATCTTTTACTTTTACTTGATTCACACGATCCTTCAGATCTTTTATCCAATTTTTAAAGCTTGCATTTTCTTATATTTTAAGGGTCATGTTATGCTATTAAAGTCCCTAAGAATAATCTTTGACGACTTCATAGGGGAGTTGATATTCTTCAAGCTATTCTATAAAGGAACTTTTTGAAAAGAAAGGCTGAATACATAAAAATAGGTAACATGAAAGAAATAGTTCTCTTGCTTTATTTTAGCTTCAAGAAGAATCAATTGATTAGAAATAATAATATGCACAACATCCAATCAGTTAGAATCATAAGTTATAACCAATATATCACAATGGTGATAGCAATGTTTGGCAATAAGTTGTTATTATTTCCCCAAAGCCATAAACTTCTTTCAATTACTTTCCACCAGCTTCATTTCCAAAAAAACCTATTAAGTAAGGTTTGGTATCATTAAGATAATAAAGTATAGCTTGCTATTTGGTGTGGCTGCTAGAACCTGATAAATTTCGAGATAGAAGAGACATTATGGTGAAAAAGAATATGCCTTCTACTTCCTATTATATCTTCTTCTTGAATCCTTTTTAGAATCTTCAAATTCTTGTTTAAGTACATGTATTCATTTCAAACTCCTTTTAGTCAGACGGTTCCTTTTAGATTGAGTAGAAGCCTTGGGGAGTTGGTATAATGTTCTAAAAATCTATCAACTATTACTTAGGGATGATATAGCCTTGGCACTCAAGATTATAAGGTGCATGATATAGCCTTGGCACTAGAGATTCCCCAATTATACTCACAAGTGAATCATTTCCTACTTCTACTCCATTAGTTAAAAATTTTCTTCCATTCTTTTGTAAAGCTAGACTAATTTCTAATTCATTACAATTCCTTCTTTTGCCTTGCTTATTGTTTATCCATTCGACACCCTTCTCTTTTGGGCCAGCCTTGATTAACAAAAAAATGTCTCCTAAAGCAAATTTCTTTCCTATTGGCTTTTATACACTCTTGGTTTGATTATGATTAAGTTTCCATTAGTAGTTAATAGAGACCTCATCCGTATATAGGTTGTAATTCTCATCAAATCACATTAGAGTAATAAAATCAATGAGAATCTATTTTAAATCAGCTAGTATACAAAGCTTGGGATAGCTGGCTCTCTTTAAACTTATTATAGCCTCATGGAGGAAAAGTTGTTTGCCCATATAGCTAGATGACTTACAATTTTTCAATATTCTAAGGGAATATTATGTATATTTATTTAAAATGGAACCTTCTTTTGTTTGAGTTTATGGAGCTAGACATTCGACTTCCATCTTTTTCAAAAGCTTATGGTTTATTGGCCATAACCCTGACTCTATTAACATTTGAGATTGCATTGTAATCTAAAATTTAAATAGGAAAAGATTGTCCTTATTGACAGGAACCTCTACAACATCAAGCTACTCCTATTAAAAATGAGTCCATCTATTCATCCAAGGTATAGAGCCCTCTTTCCAATAAAGAATCCTAATAAGGTTATGTCCTATTTGGAGGCTTTTTATTTAAAGATATGGACAAGTGGAGAGACATTTGTTTTGCCATCATAATGATTAGGTGGATAGAAATGTAGCTTAGGAGAGGGGAGAATGTATCATAAAACATAGCTTTAGGTCTTTTTTTTTTCTTTTTACAGTAGTAGGATGGCTCAATGAGGTAGCTTAAAGAGGGATCGATGATCCAAGGAGAGGTTGAGGGGGCAAGGGATGACCAAGAGTAGGGAGGTCAATAGCTGATAAAGATAAGGAACTAGTAATAAACACAGGAGGAAACTCCTATGAGGAAATGGACATAAAGAACAAAATTAAGCTAAAAAAAAGGCAAGGAGAAAAGGTGAAATTGAAAAAAGAAGCGCATATAACCTCTGAAGGAAAGAGTTTATAATGTGAGGACTCTAGGTGAAGGAAGAGCAAGAAACAAGATATCAGTGAAGGTGGAACATGTTCAATGGACATTGATTAGGGACAAGAGGGAGCACCAAGGAGAAGATAAGAGAATGAATAGGAAGTAAGTAGATAACAAAAATGAAACCTACTCTTAAAATATAAGGAAAGAAAAAAAAAAGAGTTAGGAATTAGAGAAAACAGTGATCAAAAGAGAAAAAGAGAGAAGCTTGCCAATTAACTAAAGGAAGAAACTAACAATGGAGGTGACTAAATCATAATAACATAAGGAGGGACACTTAAGTAGTACTATACAGAGCCATGGAAGAGTTTAGAGAGAAGTAGGAGCTTCCCTCTCTAACTTTCTTGTTATATTCTTTCAGAAAGGTGATAAATGAAATTAAAAGGCATTAAGGCTTATAGAAAGATTCTACACCATGTTTATAGGCTTAGAATTGTGTTCTTGTTACTGTTTGTATGTGTTCTAAGTGTTTGATTGGTTTAGAGCATGAATTTGATCTTAATTTTATATTTCAAAAGTTGTTTGATGTGTTTGTAAGTCTATGGAAATGAGAAATAGAGAAGACATTGGAGGCATACAAGCATGTCACGATTGTGACCCCTCATGATCATGATAGAAGAAGATCATGAATGTGCATAGAGCCCCTATCATGATCGTGACACCATGCATGATCATGACAGAGAGGAACAAACCATACGGTGTCACAATCGTGACCCCTCACAATCGTAACAAAGTTGTTTCCAAGGTGTAGGGTTATTTTTGGAGCCAAATTAAGCAAGGAAACTGATAGGTAATTTTCCTAATTTTAAATTAAAACCTCTTATCATATAAGTATACAGATCGGAAATCGCAGTATAGATAGGTATCATCCCACAAGGATAGGTTAGTCACCGAAATGAACCAAATTTCGTTTTGTTCAACAAACTCAAATAACTTGATTTGAAAGATCTAAAATATAAAAATTAAGAGTCATACATACACACTTTAGGGTTGTCACAAAAGTAGAACACAAATTTAAAAAAGGGTGAATCAAAGTATCAATTTAACAACTTAAGATTGTCATTACCTAACTATGTATTTTCTCACTTTAGTAATGTTCATTATGTCTAGTCCAAAATTTCCTAATGTCTTGGTTCTTTCACCCTCATTACTTGAACCCAATAAGCCCTGTTAATGATGTAAATGAGTTAAGTAAGCTCTCACTTCCCATTTTTCACTAAACCATTAAAAAGGTTTGAATAGATTTTTGGACAACCACTTTTCCATTCAAGATCTCTCTCCAAATGGCAAAGTAACTTGATATATGGAGTTTTCTTAGTGTAAGCCCACTCTCATGGCACTAACATATTTCTTAACTCCATATCTTGATGTGAGCTAAGTATGGACAGCCATATGCCATAAACATCAAACAACATCAACACCTCAATAACATTGAATAAAGTGAGGAACTACATAGTTTAGGTAATAACAACCCTAATAACTACTTAGAAATCCATAAAAACCTCATCCAACATGTTCATATCATATCCATACGTCCTTCTTAATCAAAAAAATACAAAATTGAAGCAAGAAAAGAGAAGTAAGGCTTATATGTTGAAGAGCAAAGCTGGAATTCTATGGTGGCAACTTTGTGTCTCCTTGAAATCCTTGATTCCACCTTAAATTATCTTGGTTTTTCTCTTAAAAATATGTTCTTTTCTCTCCCTTTGATGTCTTTCACAAGATCTCCCTTTTCTAGGGTTTAAAATTGAGTTTTTATACCCCATTTAATGCCTAAAATGACGTAGAAAGGAGGAAGTTGCCAGCCGAAATTTTCCAGAAAACTCTGTTTTCTGTGTTGACTTCATTCCGTAATATCTTATTAATTTCTTATCAAATTGGCCCATTATTTCACCAATTTGAAACTTAATTTCTCCTATTTCTTTTGGATTAAAAACAAAAAACATTAAATAAGAATTGTATCTTGTGAAAGCTTAACACCAGTGATGGGTCGGCCCAGGAATATTCCAACTTTCCTTTGGGTCATATAACTTGCTTTCTCTTTGGTTCTTCTATCCTTCCATCCCTCAAAACCACTTTCAAACCTATTGATTAACAACAAAATTAATCAATTAATCGTGCCCAAAACACATGCAATTCATACCAATATAATGTAAGAAAAAGACGTGCAATGATGCCATGTAAAATTCATGCAAAACCTAATCGTAAAGACCTAATTAACGTACATTCATTGTTGGACCCCGATCTTTAAGTGAAAATTTAGAGATATTAAATGAAATTCAATGAGTGTTTTTATATATGAATTGTGTTATAGATGTTATTGTGCTTTAAGAAATTAATGAGAAAAGAATAGTTTTGATGGCTTTGATATTTGAGTAGATTTGTATAGGTTATGAAAGTTTAAGTGAATGAAATGATTGAGATGATTGAAATGGAAGTTGAAAAGCAAGAAATAATTAGTGAAAGTGTTAAATTTTGGAGAATTAAGAC
>JAOTAX010138997.1:0-17060 GCA_025629825.1 Erythroxylum guanchezii | reverse complement strand
GAGTTCATTAATCAAGATCCTGGACTTAAAGAGAGCCCTTTAAGGTTTACCATTCAAACTTAGCGATTTCTAATCCCATCAAATTAGTTTTGAACTATGATAGCCAAAGCTCATTTTCATAGGGATTTTATCACTTTTCTTAATCTTTTCATTTTCTATTTTCAAAAACCCAAAAATACTTTTTACATGCTTTTTACAACGCATTTTAGTTCATTAATATTTTCAAGATTGAAACCCCCTTCTTCCTAATTTCGCTTACAATTTTAAGACATATAGGCTAGCTTAGGTTCATTTCATTAGGTTCCAATTAAGTGAGACGACCCGAGGTTGCATCCTATACTGCAATTCTTGGAATGAAATTATTTTTTGACTCGGCTTCCAAGGGTTTGATCTTTAGATCGAAACGAAAAGCCGACCAGTGTATTTGTAAACAAGTCTTGAAATATATTGTGTAGTAAATTTCTTTCAAATTAACCCTTTTTATTATCCTAATAATACCATACCTAAGCCCTATTACAACCTGTTTAAAGTCCATAAGGGCTATGCTGCTCTCCATGGTTTCTTTCCTCCACCACTGTTCTTTCTACGACTTTTTGATGTTTAGCTCTTTGAATATCTCTTTCTTGCTTTTGATGTTGAGAGATGAAGTTTCTTCTACCTTGCTTGAACTCCAAAGGATTCTTATGTTCATGCAATGAAAATCACACAAGAAAAGGGTGTCAATTCCTCAAATTAAATAAATTAACACCCTTTCTTTTGTGATTGTAATCTTTCGATTCATAAAACAACTCTTAACTATTTAATTATATTTGAATCAATCTTAAGGATAACTAATTTCACAATTAAGATCTCTCTTCACCTGTAACTAATATGATAATTTCAAGTTTATTAAGCTACTAACTCTCGTTGGACACCTTAACACATATAGCTTGATTTACTCTCTTGATTTATTACTAAGTATAAGCACAACAATTATCACAAACATTAATAAATGTACTGAATTCAACAAGAATAAAGTTCAACAAAACAATTGAAAAACAATCCCTAATATGGATTTTGAAACCTATAATCATGTTAAACATCTTAGAAATCCAAATAAACTTTCAATTAAAAGGAAAAGGAAAAAAACTAGTTGGATTCTTGATCTAGAAAACTAGAATTCTCTGAAGCCCTCTTGATGTCTCCTCTCAATCTTCTTTTGAACTTGTAAATGCTACCTCTTTTGATGTTTTTCTTGTTCTTTTATAGTGCTTCAGGCTTCTAGGTTTTCTTTCTAGGGTTTATCCACTTAATTAAATTCCAAAAATAGTACTAACACCACAAAACTTAAAATTTATCGTAAGCTGTAAAAAGCTTTGTCACGATTTTGACCAACATTGCTTGTGCCCCTCTCTCACGATCATGCATGGTGTCATAATCATAACAAAAGCTCCATGCATATAGTTTGTTCTTCTACTGTCACGATTGTGAGGGTATCACAATTGTGACATGCTTGCATGCATCTAAGATCTTCTCTTTTCCTCACATTCCTCTTTCCACACACTCACAAACACATCTAACACCTCTGGACATAATAAAGTAGAAAAAATTATTGCTTTAAACTAATCAAAAACTAAGAACACATACAAACATTAACAAGAACATAATTGTAAGACTATACACATGATAATCATCTAAGAAACACTTTAAAACACACTTAAACACCTAGCAAAACAAAATATAGTCTACACTTATCTCTTGCAAGGATCTTTTTGCCAACTTCTAGATGCATCCATAATGAGCTTATTTTTCCAGTCACGTCCATACACATTACATGCCTTATTCTTATTCTATAACTATTATAATATTAATGGTTACTTTGGATTCTAAATTATGGGTATTGGGTATTTTTTAAAGAAAATGGTTTTTCAATTCTAAATTGAAATTTAGAATATTCAACCTGAATTTTCAGATTGTTTAATCATGCAATAATTGTGATTTAAATTCCAAAATTAATTAATAACAATAAAAGAAATTAATCAAATCATAGAATTAAAGTTGGCTATCATACCATTGTTTGAAAATTGGGAATAGATACAATCCCGACTGTAGTGGAATAATTACAAAACTTTTTCATATTTTAATTTCCCGAAAACTAAAATAAATTTAATTCTATAAATGATTAACAATTAAATCATAATAAAGCATGAATCTTAAGTTGTGCCTTAGTCCGAAGCTTGATCATAATATTTTCATATCCCTCGAACATTTATGAAATCGATCTATCTTAACCACTGTAGTTGCACAAGTATCCAACCTCTAATTGTTGGGCACCCCACCCTCGTGAGTCACGGGCTCGACGTCCTAAGTGACATCTGAATGCGTATCCCACAACGGAGACATGCCCCCACTAAGACAAACATCAAAACAACTCACTTCTCCTATTTCCGAAACCTGACTCTTGATCATAATCACTGAACTTATTCTAAAGAACTCTCCTTAACCATCATCAATTCCTCTTCTTAGTCTGAAATCATAAGTGTTGGGTCCCATTTCTGAACAAATTTTGGGAAACCCAAACTGGAATTTTTTTTCGACTTATTCTGAAGATTTGTGGTTCTATGTCTCTAGTTTATTTAGAGACAAGAATCATCGCATTTGGAGATTCCATAACAAAGTTATGAATGAAAGGCTCGAACAAGGTCTTGACCTCAATCATATTACACCTGCCTTGGGGCAATTAGCATAACTATCATATGCGAAATCAGATTAAGATCATCTTAGGACGTCTTGATAGAAGACTTCAAGATGTACAACTTTTATGAAAGCCTCGAAGGCAGATTCTATCATCTAAAGGGTCAAAAATGGAGCAGACGATAGCAAGAAGCAGGCGAAGCAAAAAGTAGACGAAGCAAAAAGCTGATGATGCAAAAAGCAGACGATAGCAAGAAGCAGGCGAAGCAAAAAGCAGACAATGCAAAAAGCAGACGGTCAGAGTCAACTTAAGAAGAAGCAAAGTCAATTTAAGATGATGTAACTCTTAAGACGAAGCGGAGTAAACTTAAGACGAAGCAAAGTCAACTTAAGACGATGCAAATCTTACGACGAAGTGGAGTCAACTTAAGACGAAGCAAAGTCAATGTAAGACGATGCAACTCTTAAGACGAAGTGGAGTCAACTTAAAAGCAGCAAAGTCAACTTAAGATGATGCAACTCTTAAGACGAAGCAGAGTCAACTTAAGACGAAGCAAAGTCAACTTAAGGCGATGCAACTCTTAAGATGAAGCGGAGTCAACTTAAGACGAAGCAAAGTCAACTTAAGATGATATGACGTCATCACTAACGATACGTCTATATAGACGATGCATCCTTATAGACGATACATCCCTATAAATGATATGACGTCGTCACAAATGATATGGCATCATCGCAGACAATACGTCTCTATAGATGATACATCCTTACAGGCGATATGATGTCATCACAGATGATATGACGTCATCACAAATGATACTTCTCTGCAGACGATACCACTTGATACTCCTAAGCATCTCCCCTTTTAAGGACCATAACTTTAAACTCTAATGTCTAAAAATTTCCTACCATAAACCGTTGGAAAGCTAGAAGAAAGACCTACTACTTTCTAGAAGGCACATTTGCCTAAACCAGCCTAGGTTAATCCAGATTTTCCCCTGACTTCTGAACACAAACTTTTTCCTTATGCAAACTTAAAAATGAAATGTATAAACTTGAGATGAAGTCATGAGCAAAAATGTAATCTTATTCCATTTGCATCAAAAGATAAGAGTTTTACAAAGCTTTAGTGGGCATTTCAAGCCGCAAATACATTAACATCTCAAAATCTCAAAATACAAAAGATACATGAATTATGAGTTGCTCAAAATGCAACTAAAGCCTTGCTTTACAAGATTTGCTTCAAATACAAAATAATCAAAGATTGGAGTGATGCCTTGACCCTTGACTACTCTATATCTTGCTCATCACCTGGATATGCGGGAGGAGAATGGGGGTGAGCTAAAAGCCTATGGGTAACAATTTTATAATTGGTAACAAGCAAAACCATTTATAAAGTCATTTTTCAATGCAGAAAATTTATGTTTATGCAAAATATGTATGAATCATTCTTATCAACTTATCATGAACATATAGCATATCAAAATGGTTTAGGTAGATCCATAAACATGACGCACTACACATTTCCACATAATGGTCCTATGTAGCCGTAAACTTGAGGGAGTCCATGAAGGAGCTCTGTGACACTAGCGGCCAGGCGGGAGAAGCCTATAACTTGATCAACGTGCACGTGACATTCTTAAGGGACTACCACAAACCCACATAACACATGTTTCATGAACTGAAAATAGTTTTCCCCAAATGGCACATTTTTTGCAAAACTTGTGTTTCATGAGCGTAAAATATTTCATATGCATTACCAAAACTTGATTTCTTAAACTTGTTATTCTTTTAAAAATCAATTCCATCAATAATTAACACAATTCATATACAACCATATAGCACAATCTTACAACATTTAGAAAGCAATAAATGTACATGAATAAGGTAGTTGAAAAATCATTTCTTGAAAGAAACTTTAATGGCTCATTACTTAATTATGAAAGTGAAACCCACCTTGAATTTCCTTGCTTATAACTTGCTCAAATGTGTCTCTCCTCTTACTCCTCTTGTCTTTCTTGATTCCCTTTTCATAGACTAAAATCTCAAGTTCAAATGGGTAGCAAAATTGAAGATCCATAAAATACATTTACTAAATTGCTCTTAGAGTACCTAAACCCATGCATTTTGTAAGCTCTTTGAACCAAAACCCTTCCAAAATCCAAAGCATTAAAAATGCTCTTACCTTAAATCTTCACCAAATGAAAAAATGTTTGGTTTAAAAGAAAGCTCTTGCTTTCCTCTACCTTTTTTCCTTCTTGCACAACCTCAAAATCACTCTTTAAGACTAAGAAAAATCAAAACCTAACATAGCTCTCATCTTTCTCCTTTTTTCTCTTTTCTCGTGCTTCTCTCTTCTCTCTTTTCTTCAATCACGTTTTTGGCTTCTTAAATGCAAGCTAACAATTTCCTCTTCCCATTTTGCCCATCCTTCCAAGCCTTAAGGTTTCTAAACTTATGTGACTTGCCAAATTTGCCCTTATTCATTCTTACTACTTTAATACTTCAATTCCCTTAACTTATGTCATATTATTTTACCCACATTAACATGCTAATTAATCCCAAATATTAATCTCTCAAAACCTCAACATCAATTTAAATCATGCCTAATAATAAAAAAATTTTGGGGGCCAACATTTCTCCCCCTCTTAAGGAAATTTCGTCCTCGAAATTCTTACTTGAACCACTGAAGAATTGTGGATACTTCTCACTCATCGCTTCCAAGGGCTCCCACGTGGCCTCTTCAACAGAATGATTTCTCCATAGAACTTTTACTAACTGAACTATCTTGTTCCTGAGGACCTTTTCTTTGGTGTCCAAGATTTCCACTAGAGTCTCCTCATAACTTAGATCATCCCTCAATTGAACCTCAGTGATCTGAATGATGTGGGAGAGATGAAAGAAATCATGAATCTGCGATAATTCCAGTGGTAACACCAACCTATAGGCTAGCGGTCCAATCCTCTCAAGAATTTCATAGGGACCCATATATCTCGGACTCAACTTACCCTTCTTGCTTTACTCCTTTCCAAGGAGACGTCTTAAGAAAGACCTTCTCACCGACTTCGTACTCCATCTCCTTTCGGTGTGCATCAGTGTAACTTCTCATTCTATCCTAGGCTGCCTTAAGCCGTTGCTTAACTACGTTGACCTTGTTTACTATTATCTGTAGTAACTCTGGCCCTATCAGTTTCCTTTCTCCTTCTTCATCCCAACATATTGGAGTTCTACATCTACTTCCATACAGTGTTTCATATGGAGCCATCTAAATGCTCGAATGGTACGAATTATTATAGGCAAATTTGACCAATGGCAAATGCTCATCCCAAGCTCCTTTGAAATCCATCACATATGCCCTAAGCATTCCCTCAAGGGTCTGAATGGTCCTTTCAGATTAACCATCTGTCTGGGGATGAAAAGCCGTGCTAAAATTCAACTTGGTTCCTAGAGCCTCTTGTAAGCTTCCCCAGAATCTAGAAGAAAACCAAGGATCTCTGTCAGAAACTATAGAATTTGGAATCCCATGTAATCTTAATATCTCATCAATATATTTCTTTGCTAGCGCATGCAGAGAATCAGTCTGTTTAATTGCCAGAAAATGAGCTAAATTCGCCAAACGATCAATAATGGCCCATATAGCATCATGCTTCCTACTGGTCTTAGGCAAACCTATTAGGAAATCCATGGTTACCTGTTGCCATTTCCACTCAGGAATGGACAAGGGCCTTAACTTGCCAAAAGGTGCCTAGTGTTCAGCTTTGACTTGCTGAGACACTAGACACTTACTTGCATACTCTACTACATCTCTTTTCATACCTTTCCACTAGAAATGCTCTTTCAGATCTCTGTACATCCTAGTGCTACCTGGGTGCATGGCATAAGGTGCATTATGTGCCTCATCTAGTATATCATCCTTCACTTCCTTGACATTCGGAATACATAGTCTGTTTCCTACAATCATGAGTCCATCTTCCCTCACTACCACTTCAGACTTCCTGCCATTTTGAATTTCTTCTCGGAGCTTACTCATTTCTACATCCTATGCTTGTAACTCCCTAACCTTCTCTCTGAGTATCGGTCTTGCTCTAAAAGTAGCAACAACACATTCAGGTTTCTCCTGTTTCAAACTTATTCTAAGCTTAGCCATTTCTTCCAATAACGGCAGATAAACTGTTTGAACATGAGCTATAGAGGATTTCCTGCTCAAGGCATCTGCTACCACATTCGACTTTCCTGGATGATACTCAATTAACAAATCATAATCTTTAATTAGCTCCAACCACCTTCTCTGTCTTAAATTCAGTTCCTTTTGACTCAACAAATGCTTGAGACTTTATTGATATGTAAATATCCTCGTCTGCACCCCATACAGATAATGTCTCCAAATCTTCAAGGCAAAAATTACTACTGCCAATTCCAGATTATGGGTCGGATAGTTTAGTTCATAAGGTTTTAGCTGCCGCGAGGCATAAGTTATTACCTTCTCTCATTGCATCAAAACACAACCCAAACCCTTTCTCGAAGCATCACCATACACTGTATAACCCTCATCTCCAGTAGGCAAAATCAAAATTGGAGCACTTGTTAATCTGCACTTAAGCTCCTCAATACTTTTCTGACATTCCTCACTCTAGATAAATTTCTTATTCTTCCTCAATAATTTAGTCATTGAAGCAGCTATCATAGAGAATCCCTCAACGAATCTCCTATAAAAACTTGTCAGACCCAGAAAGCTCCTCACTTCTGTCACTATCTTAGGTTCATGCCAATTCACCACTGCTTCAACCTTCCTTGGATCAACATGTACCCCATCTTTTGAAGTCACATGTCCAAGGAATATCACCTCGTGAAGCCAAAACTCACACTTGCTGAACTTAGCATAAGGTTCCCTCTCCCTCAGTGTTTGCAACACAATCCTAAGATGCTCCCCATGTTCCCCTTCGCTCTTGGAATACACCAAAATGTCATGGATAAACACTATAACAAACTAATCCAGATATTCCTTGAAGATCCTATTCATAAGATCCATAAAAGCACCTGGAGCACTGGTCAATCAAAATGGCATGACTAAAAACTCAAAATGTTCGTATCGTGTCCTGAAGGTTGTCTTATTTACATTAGACTCCTTGATTCTGAGCTAATGATAGCCTGACCTAAGATCAATCTTTGAAAAGATTGTTGCTCCATGTAGCTGGTCAAACAGATCATCTATTCGAGGCAGAGGATACTTATTCTTAATGGTCACCTTGTTGAGTCTCTGATAATCAATGCACATGCGCCATGTACCCTCCTTTTTCTTAATAAACAGAACTGGCACTCCCCATGGTGATGAACTTGACCTTATGTACCCTTTCTCTAGCAATTCTTCCAACTATTCCTTGAGCTCCTTTAGTTCAGCTGGGGCCATCCTATATGGTGGTATAGAAATAGGTGCGGTTTTGGGAATCAAGTCGATGGCAAACACGATTTCACTGACTGGTGGAAAATCAGGTAATTCCTCTGGGAACACATTTAGAAACTCCCTCACTATTGAAAAATCCCCTAACTTCCTTTCATTCACATCAGTGTCCATAACATATGCCAAGAAGGCTTAACACTCTTTTTCCATCATCCTGTCAGCTAATATAGCCGAAATAAGTCTTGGCAATGGTATTCTCCTGCCTCCTCGAAAAGTCACCTTCTCTCCATTTCCCATATCAAATTCTACCACTTTGGGGCTACAATCCAATTTCGCATGATACTTTTCCATAGTATCCATTCCAAGTATGACATCTAAGCCTTTTAAGTCTAGAGGTAGTAAGTCCACTACTAGTCTAGCACCCTCAATAATCAGTTCACAGTCTCTATATACTTGACTTATTATCATCTTCCTCCCTAAAGGAGTGCTAACAATTAAAGGACTACCCAAGGGCCTCAAATCAACATCATGTAATGTCATGCTTGCAGAAATGAATGAATGTATGGAGCCAGAATCGATCAAAACGTATACTTCAAAATTAAGTAACTGAGCCATACCCGTGACAACTTCAGGAGCGGCTGCAGCTTCCTCTCTTATCATGGCGAACACCTTTGCCTGAGCCTGACTCCTTGGCCTTCCTGAAGGAATAGTCTTTTTTGTAACTCCATTGCCGACCTCAACGACTGCCCTAGTCCCTACTATTTCTGCTCTTCTGGGGGCTTGCAATTACGACCCCTCTTATTTTGTTGCTTGGGGACAATCCTAGATCATATGTCCCTTCTCTCCGCATCAGAAGCATGCTCCAAGCAACTTGGAGCACTCTCCTTTGTGAAGCTTCCCATAATGCTCACATTAAGGGTTTGTGTATCTGCTCCTCCTCGTCCTTCCTGCGCCTCCTCAATTTAATACTTGCCCTAAAACCACCTTTGCTTGCTTGTTATTGGTAAGGCCGCTACTTCCCACTTCACTCTGAGTATGGTAATTCCTTGTACCCCTCTTAGGCCTTGGAGCACTCATTCCCTTTTTACTAGACTGCTCCCTATTTTTCCTTTTCCTGCTCACTTCATTCTTTATATTTTTCCAGTTTTTTAGCCTAGAGTGCAATATCCACCAATTACTGGTAATCACAGAAATTGTGGATCAATACTTTCTCTTTGATCCCCAAATGCAGTCCTCCCTCAAACTTGCGACTCTTATCCTCCTCATTGGCAACAATGTTATCTGTATACCATGTCAGCTGGGTGAACTTCAGCTCATATTCACTCACATTCAAGTCCCTCTGTGTGAGATTTAGGAACTCCCTAGCCTTCTTTTGGATATAGACACTCGATAAGTATTTCCTCCTAAAAGCCTCCAAAAAGTCTCTCCATGACAACACCAGAAGCATATCCAAACTATAAGGTGCTGATTCCCACCAATGAAGTGCATCTCCCTGTAGCAAGCTCACTGTATAATCTAACTTCTCCTCATTAGAGAACTTCATTTGAATCAGGACCCTCTTTGTTCCCTGTTCAGTCATACTTCAGCCTCTTCAGGATTTGTAGTCCCATTGAAATCTACAGCTCTATACTTGTGGAGCTTATCATATCGCCCAGTCCTCTCTACTGGAGCTGGCACCAAAACTTATGACCTTTGGTCCATGGCATAAGTGAAAGTCTAAGCAAAGGCTTGAAAGAACCACAAGTCCATAGTAGGCATAGGAGGAGGCGGTGGAGACACCTCATGTTGCATACTAGGTGTCTCAGGATCCAGAGCAGAATGTGTCCCGGCATCTTACGAGACATAAGATTTATCTGTGCTTCTTTGGCGAGGGCTAGATCGTGTCATAACTCCTCGAGTTCTCTTTCAAGGCGGCATAATCACTACTTCAATTTAAAACATTCAAAACCTTTAGTTCATGTTTCATGTAAAACAATGTAAATCACATAAAACAATTTCAAATCTTGTAAAACAATTCAAAACAATGTAAGTTATTTCACTCTAAAACAATGCATGATCATTTCATGTCTTAGACTACCCACTTCATGCCTAAGATACTCCTGTACCTAGTCACAAACTTGGACCTAAACCTAGTCGCAAACTTGGACCTAAACCTAGTCATTCTGATACCATAAGTGTTGGGCACCCCACCCTCGTGAGTCAGGGGCCCGACATCCTAAGTGACATCTGAATGCGTATCGCACAAGGGTGGCGTTTCCCCACCAGGACAAACATCAAAACAACTCACTTCTCTTATTTCTAAAACTTGATTCTTGATCATAATCAGTGAACTTATTCCAATGAACTCTCCTTAACCATCATCGATTCCTCTTCTTAGTCTGATACCATAAGTGTTGGGTCCTGTTTTCGAATAGATTTTGGGAAACCCCAAACTGAAATTTCATTTCGACTTGTTCCGAACATTTGTGGCTCTATGTCTTTATTTTATTTAGATACAAGAATCATCGCATTGGGAGATCCCATAACAAAGTTATGGCTGAAAGGATCAAACAAGGTCTTGACCTCAATCATATTGCACCTGGGGGCCATTAGCATAACTGTCATATGGGATATCAAATTAAGATCATCTTAGGACGTCTTGATAGAAGACTTCGAGATCTACAACTTTCATGAAAACCTCGAAGACAGATTCTATCGTCTGAAGGGTCAAAAATGGAGCAGAAGATAACAAGAAGCAGGCGAAGCAAAAAGCAGACGAAGCAAAAAGTAGACGATAGCAAAAAGCAGGTGAAGCAAAAAGCAGGTGAAGCAAAAAGCAGATGATGCAAAAAGCAGACGATCAGAGCTAACTTAAGACGAAGCAAAGTCAACTTAAGACGATGCAACTCTTAAGAAAAAGCATAGTCAACTTAAGACGAAGTAAAGTCAACGTAAGATGATGCAACTCTTAAGATGAAGCGGAGTTAACTTAAGACGAAGCAATGTCAACTTAAAACGATGCAACTGTTAAGATGATCCAGAGTCAACTTAAGACGAAACAAAGTCAACTTAAGACGAAGTAAAGTCAACTTAAGACGATGCAACTCTTAAGATGAAGCGGAGTCAACTTAAGACGAAACAAAGTCAACTTAATACGATGCAACTCTTAAGATGAAAAGGAGTCAACTTAAGACAAAACAAAGTCAACTTGAGAAGATATGATGTCATCACAAATGATACGTCTCTACAGTCGATACATCCTTATATACAATATGACATCATCACAGATGATACGTCTCTACCGATGATACATCCTTATAGACGATACATCTTTACAGACGATATGACGTCATCATAGACGATGTGACGTCATCACAAACGATACATCATCACAAACGATAGCACTTGATACTCCTAAGCATCTCCCCTTCTAAGGACCATAACTTTGAACTTAGACGTCCAAAAATTTCCTACTATAAACCGTTGGAAAACTAGAAGAAAGACCTACAACTTTCTAGAAGGCACATTTGCCTAAATCAGTCTAGGTTAATCCAGATCTTCCCTTAACTTCCGAATATGAACTTTTTCCTTATGCAAACTTAAAAATGCAATGTATAAACTTGCGAGGAAGCCATGAGCAAAAATACAATCTTATTCCATTTGCATTAAAAGATAAGAGTTTTACAAAGCTTTAGTTGGCATTTCAAGCCGCAAATACATTAACATCTCAAAATCCCTAAATAAAAATGATGCATGAATTATTAGTTGCTCAAAATGCAACTAAAGCCTTTCTTTACAAGATTTACTTCAAATACAAAATAATCAAAGATTGGAGTGATACCTTGACCCTTGACTATTCGATATCTTGCTCATCACCTGGATATGGGGGAGGAGAATGGGGGGTGAACTAAAAGTCCGTGGGTAACAATTTTATAATTGATAACAAGCAAAACCATTTATAAAGTCATTTTTCAGTGCAGAAAATTCACATTTATGCAAAATGTGTATGCATCATTCTTATCAACTTATCATGAACATATAGCATATCAAAACGGTTTGGGTAGATCCATAAACATGACACACTACACATTTCCACATAATAGTCCTGTGTAGCCGTAAACTTGAAGGAGTTCATGAAGGAGCTTCGTGCCACTAACGGATAGGCGGGAGAATCCTATAACTTGGTCAACGTGCACATGACATTCTTGAGGAACTACCACAAATCCACATAACATATATTTTATGAACTAAAAATAGTTTGCCCCAAATGGCACATTTTTGCAAAACTTGTGTTTCATGAGCATAAAATATTTCATATGCATTTCCAAAACTTGATTTCTTAAACTTGCTATTCCTTTAAAAATCATTTCCATCAACAATTAACACAATTCATATACAACCATGTAGCACAATCTTACAACATTTAAAAAGCAATAAATGCACATGAATAAGGTAGTTGAAAAATCATTTCTTGTCATTTCTTGAAAGAAACTTTAATGGCCCATTACTTAATTATAAAAGTGAAACCCACCTTGAATTTCCTTGCTTATAACTTGTTAAAATGTGCCTCTCCTCTTGCTCCTCTTGTCTTTCTTGATTCCCTTTTCATAGACAAAAATGCCAAGTTCAAATGGGTTGCAAAATTGAAGATCCACAAAGTACATTTACTAAAATTGCTCATAGAGTACCTAAACCCATGCATTTTCTAAGCTCTTTGAACCAAAACCCTTCCAAAATCCAAATCATTAAAAATGCTCTTACCTTAAATCTTCACCAAATGAAGAAATGTTTAGGTCAAAAGAAAGCTCTTGTTTTCCTTTACCTTTTTCCCTTCTTGCACAACCTCAAAATCACTCTTTAAGACTAAGAAAAATCAAAACCTAGTATAACACTCATCTTTCTCTTCTTTTTCTCTTTCCTCGTGCTTCTCTCTTCTCTCTTTTCTTCAATCACGTTTTTGGCTTCTTAAATGCAAGCCAACAATTTTCTTTTCTCATTTTGCCCCTCCTTTAATGCCTTAAGGTTTCTAAACTTATGCGACTTGCTAAATTTGCCCTTACTAACTCTTACTACTTTAATACTTCAATTCCCTTAACTTATGTCATATTATCTTACCCACATTAACATGCTAATTAATCCCAAATATTAATCCCTCAAAACCTAAACATTAATTTAAATCATGCCTAATAATTGAAAAAAAATCGAGGGCCAACATTTTCTCCCAGTTGCACCTGCGCTATTCAGCAGGGGAGATCTCTATCTCCAATCTCTTACTTATAGCCTTATTAAAGGAAAGGAAACCATAAATCAACAACATCAGAAATCATAAATAATGGCATAAACAACCCACCTCAATGTCATCAAAAACTGCACGAACATCATCTAAATTGACTTCCTCTTCCTCATTATATGTTATAGGCACATAATTTTTACAAAACCAAGGGTCTTGTTTGATTCTTTGAATTTGTATAAGCTGCATTAAGTGGGAGACAATTATAAAAGAGGATAAACAAGTTTCTTTTTATCCTCTTTTATCCATTAGAGCATTTGATTCGGGCAACTGAAAAGCTTTGTATTTGGTGATAATAGGATCAAGATCAGAAATCAAAACCTATAACTAGATTGATGAAGTGAATGAGATTACCCATAATTTTGGGATTGGGGTCAAGTATCTTATCTTTCAATGCCTTTGCCTCAGGGGAAAACCAAAAGAATGAAAGTTGACTACTTGATGAAATCAGAAAATTAGCTGTGGTTAAAGAGAAGAAAAAAGTGAAAGTTGAATATATTGGGCCAATATACCACTAACCCTTTCTCACTAGGTAACTCCCCACGATTTAGCTTAGAGGAGAAGTTTGCCTTTGGCCCCCTCTACGACGTAATCCTATGGCTTGTTGTTAGTGATACGAAAGTAGCCCATATAAGAAGAGTATTAAGAAACAGTGTGGTTCGGCAAAATGTAGCAAACAACAATGCACACTAGGCATATCAGCCACATAATGTAAAATTAGTGAACCTTCTTCCAGAATAATAAACGTTTGCAAATTTTGATAGGTGAAGTGGAAATCTGGCAAGAGGTCCAAGACTTGTTTATCAATGTGACTAAAGGAGATGTTAAGCATCAAGTCGACCTTTGTGGACTCGAGGGAATTTTCTTGAAAAAGACAAGTAACTTCCTTGTGATTTGATTATAAATGCTTACAACCATTAGAATGGAAAAATAGAATGCCAGCTTCAATTGCAAAATAAGAATGAATACCTTCTTTATTTCCTTGAGTGAAGAATACATTTTTCCAGCATGATCAAAAGCCCCTATTCAGAGAACATATTTGCTACTCAATGCAAGAGACTTAACCCAATGCCCGTGACCCTACAAGTACCACATACATAATATAAGGTAGTGAAGTATGTAGATGAAAAAAGTTAAGCATACGTGAGCATTTGAATTTTAATTTTGATTCATAAAAGATAATAATACACCTAACAATCTAATTAGGAGCTCTATTCTTTGACAACAAAATAAACCAGCATAACTCTATATGATAGCTGAGAGAAATATATCCCAACAATACTGCTACAAGAAATTACAGGAAAAGAAACTATTCCACCTTCAATTCACGAATCAGCTTGCCTTGTGAGGTTTCCCACATCTTGATCGTGCAATCCTGAGAGTTGCAAAAGAAGGAATCAAAGATGTGAGTAGTACAATTGCTGAAGCTTGAATAAAACCATGGGAACAAATGTTTCAGAAATCTTAATTGTCTGAGAAAGCTCGAAACTTAAAACAGACTTTAGTATGGCCCAAACAACTTACAAGAATAAATAATCACCAAGTGTTCAAGCTTCTATCCACAAATCAATATTCAGATGCAACATCAGTCAACCTCTACAACGTAGTCCTATGGCTTCTTTCTTCTCTAAAAAATCTTAAAACTAAATCTGTCTTGAATATGGTGAATTGGATTTAGACTCTCCTGGCAAGACTACCATAAATGTTTATTCTTCATCTTTCACTACAGAATAAATATAGCATTAGAAAACAAGCACACTAGTTTTGAAATACAATTCAGATCTAAGATTTTTAAGGGAAAAATAAACAATTATGAGCAGCTTCAAAGCTCGAGAGTGTAGAGATTAGTCTTTCTGTGCATTCTTTATTATCCAATTGAGACGAACTTATCCCTAAAGCTGTAAAAGGCTGCAGAATTCTCTCGAAACTAAGATAATAAATATCTTTGATTCTTCTACCCATTAATAGAAACTAGGATCACCAAAGGAAAAATCTCTTCACTGGTAATGTTACCATATAAAGGTTAAATTCCAAGTTCATCTTCTCAACTCCAAATATCAATTTATCAATAAGGAATTCATTCAAATCAATCAATCATGTCTCAACCCAGAACTATAACAAGAATCAAAAGGAGAAACACATATGAACCTAAATACCCAAAGAAAGAGACAGAGAGTGTACAGTACATATCGAGTTCTTTAAGGCCATAAGCATGTCGTACAATACGAATCATAGTATCATCGTCCATCTTCCAACCGGCAAAGCTCAAGCACTGTCTTCTCCCCAAAGATTGCTTAACAGCTTCGTTCCATTTCTTGCACGGAGCACTTGCTCTGCATGCATACACCAACCACAGATTCTCACCATAAAGACTAAGAGCACTATAAGACAAGAAAATCACAGCAGTACTTACTGGGCCAAATCGGTGAAGGAAGGTGTTAAAGAGAATATGTGGGCCAATAGGTCCATTGGAAACCAATCAATCTCCACCTCTTCTGCTATAGCTCCGATCGAACTGCTACTTTTGGTCCCTGTTATGGTGGCCACGGTGAAGGAAGTGAACACCTTTCTCTATCTTCTTCTTTTTCGTCACTGAGCTATACAAACAAAAAACCCTTATATTCAGTAACACCTTTGTTTTGTTGCTGAATATAATCGTTTCCTAGAAGGAAGACCAACAGTGCGCAGAGGGTAAGTTTTAAGAAAACAAAAAAGCAGAATGTTTTAAGTAAGCTTCTGCGACGTTTTCTTCAACAAAACTTCACAGTTTCTATTTTGTGATAAAACATTGCAAAAAGTGTTACAAGCAGAAAATTAGAACTTTTCGTGACGTTTTTTAAATGTCACGAAAAGTTTGAATAATTCGCGACATTTTATCCATAAAACGTTGCAAATTGTATATATTTCTTGTAGTGATCGTGCAAGAAAAGATTAATAAAACGTCGCGAATTGTATATATTTCTTGAAGTGATCATGTAAGAAAAGATTAACCAATTATGAGAAGAGGGGATTCATTTTATTGTCAATTGTTACCTTAATTACTTTTGAGTTAATAGGTGTCGGTCCTGTTGGACCCCATTTTCGGAGCCCAACATTCGAAATCATGAAATGTGAGCGTATTACTCTGTAGGGTTATTTTGATGAACTCTCATTGGCCATCATCAGTTCATCTACATTCTTATAACATCCCAAAAACTTTCTATCTGATCAATGGATGCTCGACAATCCATTCTCGTGTTTATGTCCTTAAAAATCACCCTAACATAACACTCATTTGTGTTTCCTCTACTAAGTACATTTCAAGTTCCCTTCAAGCCTAAAATGTATTATAGAAAAGCATCGATGAGCCCACAATTTATAACTGTACCTGTTTTGAGAAAAAAAGGCATAACTTTCACTAGAGATGTCGGATTAAGGTCATTATAGGATGGTTTCGAAGAGGACTTCTAGATCTACAAATTTTGTGAAGACTCCAATGAGAGATTTTGCCATTTATAGGGTCAAAAACGTAAATTTCCAAAAGTATACAATGTATGCCCGTCCACTATAACAAAAATGACATACAGTAACACTAGACAGTAACACTTTTGACAATATGTTATAAAATACCTATCTATGGTAACATATATCTTAAAATGTTATAATTCTTAATTTGATAAGTAACACTTTATGATTTTATAACATATAATTTATCATTGATAACAACTTTTTTAAGTGTTA
>JAOTAX010138957.1:0-17065 GCA_025629825.1 Erythroxylum guanchezii | reverse complement strand
AACAAAGCCGCTATCAGTATCTCTGAAAATCCTGTGCAACATGACAGGACTAAGCATGTGGAGGTTGATCGACACTTCATAAAGGAGAAGCTAGAGGATGGCACAATTGAACTCCCGTTCGTTAGATTAGAAGACCAGTTGGCTGATATCCTAACTACTTCACGGGACAGGCATTTCAGACAGCTTTGGACAAGTTAAGAATCGGGGATCCGATAACTTAACTTGAGGGGGAGTGTTAGGAAATACGATAAATTAGGGAGTAATTGGTGTTTCCATAAAATGAGATCTCTGTAATCCCTGACTTATAGGGATGACTAGAATAAGTATACTGTCTTTGTAACAGATTGAATAGAACGATGAATGCAATACAATTTTTTCCTTTTCTATATGCCTTGACAATTAACATAGCAGTAAAAAGAGTAACTTGCTCAATTTCAAACAGTATGCTACCTCACGCTCGTCACTTCCCTTGCCTCGACTTCTTTAGCACCACACAGAAGAATAGAAAATTGGTACAGCCCTTCTTGCTTCCCCATGCCATTTTGTCCACATATAATATGTCTGGTCCCATAAATATGTGATAGGAGCGAGAGCACCTAAGGACACGCAAAGTAGGCTATGGACCCATGCCATTTAAAAGATTATTGACATGGCTTTTTCATTGCCCTGCCCTGCCGAAAGATAAAATTATAAACAAAAACACGATACCAATAGTCTTCATGGAAACTACATCATCGAAGCAATGTGGATAGTGACTATCGATATTATTAAAAACAAAACAAGTGTAAGCTCAATCTCGTTTTGTAACTGCATGCACTGTCGACGAATTTCGGTGATGAACTAAAGTGGATGCTAGAAATATTCTTCTAGGGACATGTGATGTGTGGTCCAAAATTATGTGCACAAAAGATGAATCCTCTAGAATCAGTCGTCATCCAAAGTTGGAAGTTATAATAGCTCTTTGGTTTCTGCTACAAGAAAGGATGGATCTTTCTTCAACATGGAATCTACAACTGGAACAAGAACTAAGATTGGCATGCAGATTAGAATTAGTGGATCGCTTTCAAGATTACGAGGATGGTGAGCTTAATTAGCTGTAATGTTAATCATATTTACATTTGGTATCACAGCAAACAATTTTCATGTGAGTGACACTAACCTGGTTTAAAGCAACATATAAGAGTGTCTTAAAAGATTCTGTCAGTCAAAAGAGTGTGTAACCATGTAGACACGTATCGCCCAGAAAATGACGATGAAGAGAGCCTCAGGAGTGTTAGAACTAATCACATTATGAGGGATTCTCTTGCACTAACCAACAAAGCTAAGCTTTGATTGCGACATTGTACACCACCTGATCCTTCCCTTTTTCTCACCGTAAGCCCGTCAGTTGCTAAAATGGGAACCAAATACATGAGGACCGACGTGGGCCTGTCGTCTTGACGAAATCTGTATGACGTTAGAAAATCTGTATGGACCAGAAGGGCCGAAAGGACATGGAAACTAATATCATTAGCCTCTACATCTCAGCGTGAAGGCATATCAGGACAATTGTTTCACATGCCGAACAGAAATCAATTATGTGAATAAGAAAGCAATTCTTTATACTCTATAATTTTGTATGAAAAGAATTAGTTCTAGAAACCCAGAAAGACCTCCAAGTCTAAGTAAAAACAATCCAGAAGGAAGGCACGAAAACATGTAGGCAAAAATAGTAGAAGCCAGAATTTGCCCACTTGTCGCCCTAACCTGGACTTTAGTCCAGCCCTACCGACAAAATATATTTCTTCTAATTAGGGAGAGAAAAAGTCCACCTTTTCCAATTCACCCCAAGCAAACTTCCTAGGATTCACATTCTAATGAAAGAATAAATTCGCAGACACCATATATACACACAACAGTGACTGCAAAAACTACATAAGTTGTATAAATCACACGTCTGTAACAACACTCGTTATGAAACTCCCCCCAAAACTCTTCTCAGCTCAGATTTCTGTTCTGAAGTAAGTCTTGAAGGGTAAGCCACGTCAATCTTGATTCTCAAATTCCCCCATTTTCCAGGTTCTCTTGAATTCGGCATACCTTCATTTGGCACAAGGACCTCAGCCCCTGGCTTGACAATATCTGTGAGTGGAATCACAAGGGGCCTTCCATCCAGGGTAGTCAAGTTAATGGTCTTACCAGTGAGGGCCTCCAACAGTGTTATCTCCTGGTTAATCACCAGATCATTACCATCCCTCCTATATATAGCATGCGGCTTCTCATCTATCACAAAGACGAGATCTGCAGGAACGATACCGGGTTCTTGGTTACCCTTCTCAGGGAAAGTGATCTTTGTACCCTTTTTCCATCCAGGCTTTATCTCAATGGTCAGTATTTCTTCAATAGTTCGAACCTTACTGCACAAAATTGTTCAAATACCAAGTCAGTGGCACAGATTAGTACTTTCAACAAATTAAATTATTCACATGACATGAAAAGCAGCCGACTCTTCAATAATGTATATTACTCATGCGGATGCACAAAATTGAAAAGACAAAAGTTGTTGCATTAATCATATCATTATGTCAGCAAACAAACTCATTTTTGTTCTAACAAGAAGCACGTTCATAAGCCATGTATGGCATGAAGTGAAAAAAGAAAAACGAAAATATGATTTACAGAAGTCAAGAATACCAACAAGACAGCATCTTCATCATCCAAAACACTCAAGGTCAACATCCACATTTTACTTTTAACGCTAGTACACGGTGATTCTCTAGGATAAATCTGCAAAAGGATGACCTTAATGACAATAACCTGAAAGTTTCATAACTTCAGTGGCTTGTAAAAGATATCAAATGCCGCTAGCTCCTAAGATGCACAAATAGATCTTTCCCACAGAATGAATGCAGACTTCTTCTTCTTCAACAAAGACTATAACTTTAGAAAGCACAAATGCCCTCGTTAATAAAACAATTATTCAGCAGAATATTTGAATTGCTAAAAAACAAATAAACGACGACTCCAAGACTAACTCTCCTGTGTCTAGTCATTGTAGCAAACAATGAGGGGAGAATATAATCTTAAAGATCATAATATCATAAAACCTAGAAGATAGAAGAAATTAATCCAATTAGTATTTCATCAGTCACATTAGCCTAATGGAAAATAGCTATTAATTCAAACCCTGTGCAATTTGTATCACCATCGAAAGTAATTTCCACAAATTTTCAGCAATATACTCATAATTTTCAAACCAAAAACTATCATCATCCTAAGAAGCAGTAGCAAAAATAAGTTACAATACTCCGCATAGAAACAAACTTCCAAAAATCTGGGAACTCCAGAAAAGAATAGAACCTATAAAAAAGTACCCAGAAATGTCGCAGATGTTCCTGGAAATCCTCATCTTCTTCTTAGCCCCTTTATACAAGTCCTCCAAGCTACACGGCAGTAGGTTTTCAATAGGAGCCGCCTTCTTAACCTCTCCACCATTCCCATAATAAGTACTAGTACTCCTAAAATATCCTCTTCCATGACTCCCTCCTCCGCCGCCACCGCCGCTCTCCGATCCAAAGATCTCCTCGTAAATGTCCTCCGCATTCCTCGGCTTAAACCGAAACGCCGCGTTTGGAGGCTGTCGCTGATGATAGTGCCGATTAGAATTCGATGATGAAGCGGCAGACTGCGGCGGGGGTGGCGGGAACTGGCCGGACTTCAAGGCCTCCTCGCCGTACAGGTCGTAGATCTGGCGTTTTTGCGAATCACTGAGGACTTCGTAGGCTTCAGAGATTTGCTTGAATTTGGCTTCGGCTTCTCTTCTCTTGGCCGACGGGTTTTTGTCGGGATGCCATATCATGGCGAGCCGCTTGTAGGCCTTTTTGAGATCGTCATCGGTTGCGTTTCGATTGACTTTAAGGATGTTGTAGTAATCCACACCCATGTGTTTGTGTGTCTGCTATACGAGAGTGTCGGATTGGTGACGGAACAGACGGTTATTTGGTTATGGCGGTGGTGGCGTAAGATGTGTGAAGAACGTGTGCTTGTGGGGGCCTACAGCACTAAGTGTAAGGACGGAATTGACACCACCAGACCAGTTGTTTTGTTATTACTTAATAGGATTTAGGAGGCTGATTCAGATTTAGGCTCCTGTTCATGTTGGGCCTAATTTTTGTCCACATCCACATTTTCTTTTTACTCATATTTAATTATTTCGAGCTTTTGGATAAAAGAAATTGAAGTTACTCTTATGCTGTTAAGACGTGCATTTTTATCAAAATTAATAATAATAATAATTATTATTAAAAATAAAAACTCTGGTGAGCAAGAAATCAAGTTGGACCAAGGAAAGGACCAGTTTCTGAAAAATATATGTTGTCAGTAACACAGTTGACTTCGTTTCTTGAATGTTTGACTTTGTCAGTGAGAGCAGGAGGAGACTTCCTGTAGCAAATTGAATGTGTATTTGAACCGAGGGACTAGGCCAATGCATCAGATGTTCAGATCAGAATGCATTTTACAATAAACTTGTCATTTCCTTTAGATCTTGCAAAACTAAAGCTTTAGATACACTCTTCGGAAATCACCATAGACACAATTTGTTTCTGCACAAGGTAAGAAGAAGAAGCACCAACAAATCATCTAAAAACACAAATATACAACAAATTTCTCAACACTAACTCCAAACCTGCCGCACGCACATACATGCCACCACCATACCGACTGCTGCCACAGGCTATGTCACACATTATGCCTTTGATGAATACATAGGTCAGTACCAATGATTAGCGAATCAAGCTTGATTCTTAAAGCTCATGCCTGCCTCTTAAAACCTGTACTCTTATGTCAAATTCAGAAGCCGGTATTCCTTGTGTATGGAGAGAAATATTCAGCAAGCACAACTGGAAAACAAGATTAATGAATCCCTTTGGTTCAGACAGCAACAGATTGCCCAGTAACCCCATCACAGAGATGCAATGAACCATCTTTCATCAAATTAACGCTTAAACTCTTGAACCTCTCCCTTGAATACTGTCGAGAAGCCTTTCTCCAATCAGTTCCAGCTTTCATCATAGCAACAAACTCTTCATAACTAATACGCCCATCCTGGAGTATATAACAGCAACCACACAAAGCAAAAGCAAATTGCGTCAACAAGATGTACACAAGAATAGAAGGTGTCAACTATGTACTCTTGACCAGTAATTTTTTCAAGAAGTCATACCTTGTCAGAGTCAACTTCACGCATGATGTCATTCAGCACATCATTATCAGTTTGACCATATTCATCTTCTAAAGCTTCTCGTAGTTCGTCTGATTCAATATAACCACTACCATCCTTATCGAAAAACATAAAAGCCCTGCGGAAATGCTCACCATTCTCCATCTTCTGCAAGTGAATTGTTACCGCAACAAATTCGCCATAGTCCAATACTCCATTTCCATCAACATCAGCCTAAACAACGTACACAGAAACATCCAACAAGATTTCATGTTAATGGACAAAGGAACTGGAAATACTCTTAAAAGATTAGGACACTGAAAGTGAATATGTTAGTAAAAATGATAATTGCGGATAGTGCAACGGATGTGATTCTACAGGTAGAAACCAAAAAGTTAAAACCAACCTAATAAATTTCACAAAAAATAGTTTTGCATACCATATTGTACCTATAGCTACCTATGTTGATCCATCAGAAATTATTTTTCACTTTTCATGGGATGCAACACTTATTTAAAAGGTTTAAGTAGCGAATTCACAAAAATATCAGTTTGCATGGAAGTGCTTAAATTTACCAATTGTATGGTCTTGTGTCAATAGGAAAAACGTAAGTCTAGGACTGTTAAAAAACAGAAAATGGCATTTCTGTTTACCAATATGAAAAAAGGAAACAAGTATTAAACAGTTCTTACCACTTCCATCAGCATTTTTATCTCAGGTTCTGCCAACTGAGAACCTACTTTTCGAAGACCAGCTCTTAGTTCCTCATATGACACTTTACCATCATTATCAGTATCCATCAAAGTAAACATATCTCTGATTACTTCAACCTCTTCGACAGATAAGTGCTCTGCAATTACCTGTAGCATTTAATTGCAAGCAAAACCACATTAATTTAGGATGAATACAACTGTGTAATAATGTGCCAATGAATTGAATATGACTAGATAATCACAATAAAAACAACGAGAGAAGCTTACACGCAATGCTTTCTTCTTGAACCTGTTCATCACTGAGAATTGCTTGAGCCTTGACCTCACAATATCACCTAATGGAACATTTGATGCTTTCTTAGCATTTTGCAACCAGGAATGCTCTGTCAAGAAAAGAGAAAGGAATAAGTTGGGACAACTCATCAGAAAGACAACCTTATAGATTGATAGATACAACAAAACTTCTGAGAATACATACATGTACCATGAGAAGAAACACTGAAAAAACAACATCAAGTAACTATATCTCTGAATACATAAATTCAAATAAGTTATCATCTTGACATGCCAAAGGTGACAATTCAACACCTTGCATAATTTTGGACTAGATCTTACAGAATTTGAGATATTAAGGAACTGAGCTGATATTGCTAGAAAGCAGACCTCTTGCTCAATTGCAGCAACAGTCAGCCGATTAGTAAATTTAATTCGAACCTGTACATGGACATGGCTTTATTTAATTGGGAACTACTGACGCAGACAACCACTAACAAATTGTGAAACTTGGTTCACGACAAAACTAAGTTGACCGCCTCCAAACTTGATAGAGTTTCTCAGACCCAAGGACTTACCAAGAACCTGCTGAGCAGTTAAGCGTTTTCTGGGATCAGGCTCTAACATCTGTCGAACAAGACTTTTTGCACTATCGGAAATTTGAGGCCATGGTTCTCTTTTAAAATCAATCACACCCCTCAAAATTGCAAGGGCAACACCCTGCTCAGTCTCTGACACAATCAATAAGAAAAGAAACCTAATTTAAATTTCAACGCCTTAAGAACAATGGATATAAATAACAATATTGCAGATTAAGGAGCATACCTGCCCAAAATGGAGGAACCCCACACAATAAAATATAAAGTATAACACCAGCGCTCCATACATCAACCTCAGGTCCATAATTTCTCTTTAAAACTTCAGGTGCCATATAGTAAGGACTCCCCACAATCTCAGTAAACTTCTCCCCTGTTACACAGAACCCGAACTCAGAAAGAAGACACACAAAAAAAAAAAAAAGAGTTTATAGAAGAAGAAGAAGAGGATAGACGGATTCCACTACGCAGTTTACCAACAGATAAAAACTCACAATTCATAAACTGACAGCACAGCAAGAATCGTAAAGCAGCATCAACTAGGCATAAGATCATAAACCCAGACTCGACAGTAAAGAAATTGGTATCCAGAAACAATTTCTGACAAGCAGAAGTTATTATTCACCGCAAGACATAAACTGTAACAGTTAACAAGCACCAAGAACTCTAAACCCGTCCAGTCCACACACTTGATTAGAAAACTCAACAACAAGCACACACCTGGCTTAAAGAACACCGACAACCCAAAATCAATAGCCTTAAGCACAGAATTCTCCTTCTTATTTGCAAACAAAAAATTCTCAGGCTTCAAGTCCCTATGCATAACCCCATTCGCATGACACATCCTGACAACCTCCGCAATAGTCCTCGCAACATTCGCAGCAGCTCTCTCACTATAATGCCCTCTCGCCACTATCCTATCAAAAAGCTCCCCTCCTTCACACAACTCCATAACCAAGTGCACGTTCTCGTAGTCCTCGTACGTCGCTTTAAGTTTCACAATGTTCGGGTGGTCCGGCAACGTCGACATGATTGCCACCTCTCTCCTCACGTCCTCTATGTCGATAGCGGTACGAAGCTTCCTCTTCGAAATGGACTTGCACGCGAGCCCTTCTCTGGTCTCGCGGTCCGTACATAGGTACGTGATTCCAAACTCGCCGCGACCGAGCTCACGTCCGAGGATGTACTTGTCGCCGATCCGAGGACGATGGCTGAGTGGGATCACGTCTTTGAGAACGCGGATCGGACCTGCCGGCGAGCGGATGGATTCCTCCGAAAACGGGTTGGGTTTTCGTTCTTTGGACTTCTTTTGCTTGCGGTGATGGGTTTTGGAGTCGGAGGTAGTGTCTAGTCTCACACAGGCGATACAGTTTCCCATTTCCGTTACTTGTACTAGGGAAACAAAACAAAGAGCAAACTTGGACCAAGTAAAAGGACTGGTCAGTACAAGAAAAGGGTTTGGTCCAGTAGTGGTGGCAACAGTGGTAGTTGTGGCGGAAGAAACGGTGTTGGTGGTGACGTGTGGAGAAAGAGGAGGAGGGAAGAGAAAACGCGGGGTTCAGTTGAGAAAATGAGGGTGGTTTTTTTAAATTATCTATTGATATTTGATTTGTTTTGTTTATGGAAAAAGTGTTTAGATGTAATTATGAGTTTGTTGAAAAATGGGATAAAGGCTGTGGCCTGCCAAAACCAAACTCTTATCATGTTTCCTCTAATCTTATTTATAAATTAACTCTTTTATTTAAGAAATAAATTAATTTTGTAGCTCAACTATTAATTAGGTTTTACGAAAAAAAACACCTTCTTTTGGCAATAAATTGTATACCAAATTATATATTTTTATTTTTATTTTAAGGTAAAACTTTTAAGTGTTCTTAAATTGGAATAATTATCATTCCATTCCACATTTCTTATTTTCGCAATTGCAACTTCTTGGTTTTGAAGAGGCACCAACCGTCTGATCAGGCTCAGTTAAGATGGAGGGCCGAGATCTAAACAACGAGAAGTTGTTGAAGTGGGTCACCAGTTCAATTGACACGGTAGCTTCATTTGACCTCAGAGCACCACCCATTTGAAAAATCCATAATCCATTACACTTTGAAGTGTCTATTTATGTTTCTCTTAAATGCTAATTATATCCTGATTTAACAAACAAAAAGGCAAAATAAAGGAGGAAGAATTGGGTTAGTTGCATAATTGAACTGAACAAAACTGTGTGTATTAAGTAACACCAACTCCGAACCTTCTTTCAAACTTATAAGAGAAAAATAAGAAAATAGGAGTTTCCTCCGACCGGGTCAAGACGAAGAAAAAGCTTCAAGTCATAGAAATGTAACGCCGTTTCCTTGGAAAATGACAGGATTCCACATTCTAGGTCAACCATAATGATGAGACCTCATTCCATCTATCTTTAGCACCAAGAAAACAAAAAGGTCCCAAAGCTTGGAAAGACCATCCGTTACTGTATTCATTAGACTTCAAATTGAGATCTGCTTCTGTTGGTGGAAATGATTTATTACTATCCTTTGTAATTATAACTCATCTTGCTTTGCTTAATACGAACGCGTCCAATGCTAGAATTGGTTTAAATATTAATTATGTAATTAAAACATTTAGTAAAACTCGACAAATTTTAAATCAAGCTTGAAATTACAAACAACAACGAAAGGTCACAATCAATCTTGTGAAGAATGTCAAACATATTACGACATGTCTCAACTCGCAGAGTATAATACTATGTTTTAATTTAGCATTTATACCACTAGACTATCATTTGGCATGTTATAGTAATGTTTAAAGTATTATTCTTGAAATTGGACCAAATCAAAGTTATTTTTCTAACAACCCAATTCAAACAAATTAATTACTAATTATAATTTTAAGCAACTAATAACTCTAAATAAATTATTAAATCTATAATAAAATATTTAATATATTAACAAGTTCAAATATTAAACTTGTTATTTATAAATGAGGAAGAAAAGTTGAGGCGTTAATTATGGGTTTGTTTTATTTTATGGTTCTTTGGTATTAGAGTACAGACAAGCAATGCCAAATTTCTAAAAGAGGCTAGTGCTCAACGGAGACTTGGTCTCGTTGTAGAAAAAGTGGCCGTAAATCGTACTAATCCAATGCCAGCCTACCAAGGACAGACAACTACAATTTGACTATATTTCATGCTTTGCTATTTCTCGTGTCCTTTTCATTTATCTTTTGTCATTAGCCAGAACTCAACAGTTACATAATTTCGGAGGAAAGTACATTTTCAACCTTTACAATAAAAAATTAAACTTCAATATTTCTAAAATATAAAAAACATACTTTAAATAGATCAAAATTTTATCATAAGTAACTCTCTTTTGTCAGTTAATTATCACATCAATACTAACGTAATATTAATTTTTATATTTTTAAATAAAAATAAACTTTACTACTATGTAATTAATTTTTAAATTTACCAAAAAGTATACTTCATTGTCACGTGATAATGAAACTCACTTTTATAGATATCTACCAGTAGGGTTTCACTTGTCACGTGACAGTAGAGCCTATTTTTATAGATTTATGATAAAGAATCTCATTTATCATGTTGCAATATGACTACTTTTTATTTTTAAAAAAAATACTATGTCAACATTAGCATGGTATTTAATTAATATAGAATTAACTCCGTTAAATTATTCATCTACTTAGGGTCTATTTTAAACGTTTCGAAAATGTTGAGATTCAATTTAAATGTTTTAAAATATAAACATCTGTTTTGTATTATGTTATAAATATTGAGGCTCAAAATGCAATTTTAGTCTATAATTCGGCAATCCATAGTTCCAATTAAAACATAAAAACAAATATATACATATCGATGTGTTTAATATAAGAAAAGATGACCATTTTACATATTGACTTGATTTTTTTGTGTTTAATCTAAGAAAAGATGACCATTTTACACCTCTACTTGATTTTTTTAACTCAATACTATTTTTTGTTATGAATTAAATAAAATTCCTTTAATGATTCACATATTTGATCTCCATACAACCAATATGTTAATGAATTACACCTACATCGCACAACTACCCGCTATAAATAGCCTTTGTCATTAAAAAATTTACAATTATGTAATTTAAATAGTTTATAGTAGCATTTTTAAATATGAAAATATGGTTTAACCAAAAAATGAAAAGGTTGAATGATATTAAACGCATGGATGACAATTCAAATACTATAAACTAATTCAAGATAAAATGACAATGATTTCATTAAAATATTAAAAAAAATTATAATTCGTTACCAAATCAAGCTAATATGTAAAATATGTTTTTTATTATGTTATAAATAGTCTATAGTAGCATTTTTAAATATGAAAATATGGTTTAACCAAAAAATGAAAAAGTTGAATGATATTAAACGCATGGATGACAATTCAAATACTATAAACTAATTCAAGATAAAGTGACAATGATTTCATTAAAATATAAAAAAATTATAATTCGATACCGAATCATCTCATTGTTTACTTTAATTAAAAGTTTAATTTATTATTAATTTTATTGAATTTTACATTTAAAATTTTGAATTATATGGAGACACACACGACTAAACCTAATCGTGTATTGTGTTTAGGTTGAAATTAAATAAACTTGAAAAATCTTTTATTATGTATAAATTTTATCCAACTTACTTTAAAACTATAAATTAGTGATTTAAATCAATGTTAACTAGATTGATCATATGCTTCAATAAGCTTTCATCTATTATAAATGGGTTTAAAATGTGATGTTTAAACCAAATTAATTAGATAATGGACTTCTTTGTATGCCTTATTAACGCCCGGCATAAAACAAAAAGTGTTAATTCAAAAAAGTGCAACTTTAACAAGTTTGTATCTTGAACACTTTGATGTTTAGGAATATTTTCGATTTTGATGACATAGGTAAAACTATGAACTTATTGAAGAGTTTTGGAGTTGGTGCAAATGAAATATAACTTCTTTTGAGGACATCTGTTATATTATTATTAATTATATACACACGGCAATAATATACAATTACTTTGTCTCTAACACCATTTTCTACACTGAATCTCCCTCCTTCTCTCTCATGTTTGTTCTCCATTATAGTAACCATGTTAGAATACATGTATTGTGAGTTATGCTCCTCCATGCTATTTAATTTCCTTCTCCAACTCCTACTTTAAATTAGCCTTCTCTAAATACCATTTCTTTGTTTTTTCTCCTCTTTTGCTTATCTCTCCAATACTACAAGTTTTTCCCCATATCACGCTAGTTAACTTAGTTTGTTCACCATTATCTAATATTTTAGGTTCCTCTATTGGTGCTCTAAAGGAACTCTCTTCTTTATTTCCATTGGTGAAGAAGTTTCTCGCTTTTTCATCCTTACAGTTTAAGGAACTACTTTCTAAGTTATAATAGTCTTCTTTTTTTCCAGCCAGTTTTAGCATCATGTCTCCCTTATATTTAGATCCTAACCAAGTTGAGTTCTTTAGTTTATCCAACTTTCCTAAACCCTTTATCTTCTGCGAAAATTGCTCCATTTTTGGCTTTTTCTCCCACTAATGTCAAGCTCCCAAGCCTTCTTCTACTATTGCTCCACTAGAAAAAGCCTTTTATACAACTTCTTAACCCATCAGCAAGCCCCCCTCTTTAACTCCTCTATCACAAACTTAATCTCCTTAGCAATCTCTCATTTCTTTACTCCACATATTATCCCATTAATCTCCAACCTCACTCCTTCCAAATTAAGGTGGTGTTAACTCCACTCCATCTGATAAGCTTGAGTTATTCCTCCTCCTTTACATATGGAACAAAGTTATATTGTTGCTCCACCTTTGGGAGTGCTTAAAGAGGGTGCAAACAAATGGACATCTTCATTCATGGGTTTCTTTTTTAAAAAATGTCCTACCTTTCCTCTGGTACATTCTTGAGCCATGCACAACTGGAAAAAAGATGGATTTGACGAAAGTATTGATGAATTCAGAGAACATTTCCCTCTTTAAGTTTGACTTCAAATTAAGTTAGTCTTAGTCAACTAAAGGTTTACGCCATCTAGTGAGGTTTATTAGAAAACTAATCTACATGGATAAGGCCACGAATTTAATTAAGAGAATAGACTAAACAAATTTATGCATGATTATTGACTAGTAGTGGAAGCTATCTAAATTTATTCCAATTATAAGACTTAGAGATAATGATATAATATTTGAAGTTGTGGCTAGGGTCTCCTAAAAATAAAGACCATACTAAAACACCAAGGAAAATAATGGAGGCCATTAAGTAGAACTTTTTAGAGAGGAGATTACTATGAGTTTATAGGATTAGAAAGGCTAGATGACAGTAAAGTTATTGAGGGACCGAATATGAGTTTATAGGATTGGAAAGATCAGATGATAGTGAGGTTATTGAGGGACTGACAAAGAATGAGAATTTATAGGTGTTATAAGAGAACAATCCAATAATAATTTTGGTAGAAGAAATGGAGTAAAGGGAACATTTGAAGGATCAAGAGTGAGAGAAGTATATTAATGGTAAGGATAATCATCAATGCTCTAATACAATGGCAATACTTCTTTATATTAGGAAATTAAAGTAGAGGGGACCTCTTACCAATTCAAGAGAAAACTTTCAGTTAGCTCCCTATCATTACTACAACTTTGCCCTCAAGTTTGTCCCAATTAGATCAAATAAAGTATGAGGTTACGGGGAATAAGTTTAAAATGGTAAGTGGAAGGAGATTAAGTTCAGACGAACAAAGCTAATAACTCTAAACCTCAAAACTATTCCTACTGAAAATCTTATGTTAAAATGTCAAGGGGCTTAACAACCCTAAAAAGCATCAAGTGTTGAGGGATTACCTCAGTGAAAAAAAACTATTAGGATTTTTAGAGACCAAACTTAATACTGAAAAATGTAAAAAGCTTGAGTTTTTTTAAGAATCATTATTGATCACTAAGCTCACCAATATAGGAGAATAGTTATTATTTACGATCCACATAAAATTGAAGTTTCTAATTCCCTGATTACTGATTAGCTCATTTGTCTCTTAATCAAGTTAGTTCATTTGAAGACTAAGATCTAAGTTACTTTTGTATACACATCTAATGATGCTTTTTAGAGATTTTTTAGCTAAGATCATTTGAAAATGATTCACTCCACTGTTGACACTTTGATAGTATTTTCTTACATTTGAAAACTGAAGGCAAATATTTGCTTGAGGAACTTTGATGAGGACTTTAAAAACCATGCAAATCATATTGAAGTCACTAACATGAACTTTAAAAGGAATTTTTTCACATGGAATAACAAGCAAGGTGGTTCTTACTTTATGAGAATGAAGTTAGATAGGGCTATGGTTAATAAATTCTAGCTAAACAAATTCCCATATCAAAAGGAAAAATTTCAGCAATCTTCTATTCTTTGATTGCACCCTTATTGTCATCCAAAATTTGATTCATAAACTACTAGAGAAGAACTCTTTTGCACTTTAATAATTATCTAGTGCGAGTTGATGGCTTTTAACAAGAAATGGCCAAAGGGTTGGCCTCATAATTCTAAGGTTATAAATCTTATATGTGCATAAGCCAACTCCAAATGGTTAGAAAGGAATTTAAAGAATTGAACTGCAAAAGAATTGGCAATACTTAGAAAGCTATGATGGAAACTAAAGTAAATTCATTCATATTCAAGAAGATCTTTGTTAGACCTAAAATGACCTTAATATACAAACTAAGCAAAGAACAACTCTGACAAGTTACATTCAAGCCTTGGAGGTGTATAATTGATTGTTAAAGCAAAGGTTAAGAATACAATGACTTAAAGATAGAGATAGGAACTCGAGCTTCTTCCATAAGCCTATTCTATCATGGAGGAACTTTAATAGAATTTCCTTAATGATAACGAACACAGAGAAACAATATAGACTCAAAAGGAAATAATGCAAAAGGCACATGACTACATTAAGGACACAATTAGTACCTAAGATAATGTTTATTCATCTATACAGGTCTTGAAATCATTTTATGCTTAAGAAAATCTTATAGGAGGAAGCAACATCACTCTTCAGGCCTTTCATTGCAATGGACATGGAAAAAGCAGTATTTAAGCTAAACCTCAATAAAGCGCCAAGACTTAATGTTAATTAAACAAAACCCTTCATCTCTATAATTTCCTAAAGGCCAAATCCTTCTTCTTTTAAGGATTTCAGAATTATCTCTTGTTGCAATACTATGTTCAAAATCCTTGTTAAAATGTTGGCTTTAAGGTAAATGAAAGTTCTAAAGCCTTTTATCAATCATTCATAGGGTGTTTTTGTTTAAGGGAGACATATAGGGTATAATATACTTTTAGCTCATGAACTTTTCAAGAATGACAATAGAAAACATTCCTTTAAAAGTTGTGTTATTATAATTAATTTTCATAAGGCCTTTGCTTATGTTAACTGGGACTTCATCTTCCCCATACTTAAGCATTTGGATTTTCTTCAAATTCAAAACCTAGATTAAACAATACATCCCTAGATTAAACAATACATCTCAACTACCTAATTTTTCATCTTGGATAATAGGGAGCAACTTACATTATCAGAGGTGCAAATGGATTAAGGCCAGATGATTCAATCTCACCATACATATTCATTTTACATATGGAGATATTAACCAGGATGATTGACTATTCTATAAGTCAAGAAGAAAAATTCAAGTTCCTTCACAAGTGCAGTAAGTTAAAAATCTTTAGCTTAGCTTTTGTAGATAATCTATTTATTTTATATGGAGTTGATCAAAAATCACTAAGCACCTTGATAACTACTCTTCTTGCATTTAAGTAGCTTTATAGGCTCTCAATTGATAAAGACAAGAGTTATCTAATAGTATCATATGGAGCCGACCAACTCGTAACGTTACTAGCCAACTTGTTAGGTTTGAAATTGAAGAACCCTCCATTTACACACCTTAATTTACATGTAACAACCAAGATACTAAGCTTTAGGGATTGTTTTACCATTAATTAAGAGGAATCAAATGAAAATTGAGTGGTGTAACAAATGCTTACCATTTGCTGGTAGAGTTTAACGTATCAACTTTATTCTTAACTCTATGCATATCTATTGGTCCTATCATATCTTTTCTTTCTCGAAAAATGGTCAAATTAATAGAATTTTTTTTAGAAACTTCTTATTGTCTATGGAAATCTATAAAAATTCTATAGTTAAGGTCAAATAATAAGATATTTATATGCCAAACGAAGAAGGAGGTATTGTGTATCCATTAGAATTATCAACAAGGTATTAATATCTAAAAGTGTTTGGAGACTCTTAACAGACAAGGAGGCCTTATAGGTGAAGTGGATATGTGCTCGCTTATTATTTAAAGGGCGATTTTTTTAAAAAAAAAAAGCCAAAGACAACACCTTAATGGACAATGAGGCAATTACTAAAGCTGAGGGAGATTTTATATAATGATTTAAGGTGTAAAATAGGCAAGGTAGCAACTTCAAATTTTAGTATGCTAACTAGAGTAAATTGGGACCTTTATACAAATTAATGGGATGACTAACTTGAAGAACTACTGCCCAAAAAATGCTAAGTTCAAAGAAGTGATGAAAAGATAATCAGTTGCACAACAATATCATTATCTTATCTATCGTTACGGTCAATGTACCTGACTATAGCCCAAATGAAAGAAAAGAAGATACTTTAATATGGATGAAACATTCATCTATTTATTTACTAATAAATCTTGCAAGGAGATTTTAAAGACCAAGCATAGAGAATGAGTTGACATATAATGTTTGGTTTAAAGCTTTTCCTGAAGTCTCCTTCATCCTATCGTTGGTAGTGAAGAAGAGACAATTAAGGAACTTATTAATTGGAAAGTGGGCAACTATTAGTCATGATATTCAAAAAATTTATAACAAGAAAATAACTTAATCATAAGAAATAATAGATATGTTTAGTGGCATTGGGCAATCTTAAATTGTTCGACAAAGGCTTGATGCAATTAGACGCTTCATTATTAACTGAGGTTATGAAAAGATCTTAAGATGCTTAGTCTTATATATCAACTAACCTATTGACTTTTTTAGCTATAATCTTTGAGCTTGCCTAATTGTAATTCTAAGTTCAAGTTTACAAATTAGTATGTTAAACTTAGGTCTTGCCTCTCTCTCTCTCTCTACGAGTGCAAGTGTTGGTTTTGCCGTTCATGTGCAAGGTGAGGTCTAGGTATTATTTCTACGTTGGTCTCTCTTAGATTTTCGTTTTAGCTTCATG
>JAOTAX010138949.1:10000-17065 GCA_025629825.1 Erythroxylum guanchezii | reverse complement strand
AAGCAAGGTTTATAAAAACGATTGCAAACAAATTCATAAAAAGGGTTAAACGAAAAGATAACACAATTCAAACCCCCTCTTTCTTGTGTTTGTATATCGTTATACTGACGTGTGATTCACTTCAATTTGATGCTAGACACTTCCCGTTCAAATTTAACAACTTCCTGGCTCTTTAGAGTGGATTGTTGGAAGCATGTAGTAAAGGAATGGAGAATTTGTTTCTGGCTCCAAGCAATTATGTTGTGCTTAAAAGTTCAAATTTGTTATGGAGGATCTTAAAATGTTGAATAAATCCATGAGTTCCAATACAAAATCTGTAGTGGAAGATGCTAAGTTAGGGTTTTCTAATATTTAAAATCTTCTAGCTGCTAATCCTAATAATGTTACCCTTTTGGGAAAGGAAAAGCTTACACTGGAATACTATCTGAAATATGTTCACAATCACTTTTCCCTTATCAAATAGAGATTAGGGATTGGTTGGCTCAAGGATGGTTATAAATGTACCAAATTCTTCTTCAATTATGTGTTAACAAGAAAAAATAGGAATAAGATTTGCTCTATTTTATCAAGTGATGGTTATGTTTTGTAGGATCAAAATTCTATCCTCTTTGCAGCTTCTTCTTTCTTTTTCCAATCTATTGGAAACTGTTAAAGCTTCAGAGTCTTTAGTCCCCTTATTAAGTAGCTTCATCTCCAAAAGAATATTGAAGAAACATCAGTTAATCTAATTAAACCAGTTGAAGATAAGCAAATAGTGATACCATTTTCATGTTGGACGGGATGAAGGGCCCTAGGCCTAATGGTTTGAATGGCTATTTATTTCATAACTCCTAAGAGGTAGTTGGTAAGGAGGTTTTAAAAGTTATTCATGAGTTCTTAGAAATAGGTAAACTATGGAAGGAGCTTAATAAAACATTTCTTACTTAATTCCCAAGTTAACTAATCTAGTTTCCTGTAATGATTATAGACCTATCTCATCCACTTATTTTATTTGCAAGATTATCTTAAAAATACTTAGTTTAAGATTGAAGAAAGTTGTTAATTTCCTTATCAATGATAATCAAGGATCCTTTATTGAAAATAAGCAAATTGGAGATAATGTATTGTTAGTTTAGAAGCTCCTCAAGGGTTAGACTAGAAGATGTACTCGAGCAAATTGCTCCATCAAAGCTAACTTCAATAAGGCCTTCGATAGTATCAATTGGAATTTCTTGCTACATACGTTGGAAGTATTTAGTTTCCCTAGCCAATTCATTCACTGGATTAAGGAATGTGTCTCCACTGCTTCTTATTGTGTATTGGTGAATAGAAGCCCTTTTAAAGTCTTCAAATGAGCTAGAGGAATAAAGAAAGGGGATCTTTTGTCTCCCTACCTATTCTTCTTATGAGTGGAAGCTCTAAACCTTCTTATTAGACACATTGTCAGTTTAAATACCAAATTCAAATTCCACTCCAATTGCAATAAAATTTCCTTAACTACTTTGTGTTTTGCATATGATTTGCTTTTATTATGTAAAGCTTATACAAATTCAATCTGAATCTTGGTGGACTTCCTTCAACATTTCAAAATATTATCAAGATTGGAATTGAACTTGAATAAGAGTCACTTTATAATTTAAAAATAGTTTCTCATATGGAATCAAGCATTGCTAGTATCACTAGTATGAATGGAAAGCTCCCTCCATCATTGTACATAGGTCTACCTATTTCCACTAGAAGATTATGCTTCAATGAATTCTATCTTTTATTGAAAAGATTAAAAAGAACTTTCATCATGGGTGAATAAATCTTTTTCTTATGCTGGCAAACTATAAATGATCAAATCTGTTCTTTCTTCTTTTCATATTTACTAGATTTCCCACATATTTCTTTCAAAAAGACTCACAAAATTGATAGAAAGAATGTTCAAAAATTTCCTTTGGAGTCATCAAAATCAAGTGGAAGGTTTTGTTAAAGTCTAATGGGCTGATGTCTATACACCTAAAGAAAATGGTGACTTGGGATTGAATGATATAAATGCTACTAACACAGCCTTGATACTGAAAAGACTATGGTGGATCCTAGATAACAAAAATTCTCTTTAGGTGAAATGGTTACACAACAATTTCTTGAAAGGTAGAAGAATATGGATGGTGCAAAAAAGATCCTCTCACTCTTGGTTACTTGGACAACTTCTTCAGCTAAGAGATCAAATTAAATATGATTTTTTTAAGGTAGGGAATGCAGAAAAGGAATATGTTTGGTATGACAATAGGACAAGTCATCGACCATTAATCCAATAGCTAGGACACTTAGTACTTTAGAGGAAAAGGTCTTTATAATGATAGTGGATTACAATTGGGCTCTGCCTTAGGAGTTTTTAAGTTTTAAACTAGTCTATTCCTCATATGTCTTTAATTTTGATAGCTTTATGGAATGATAAGCCAATCATTAATATTTTCCACAAGTTATATAGGAGCTTAATGTAATCTTAAGGAAATAAAGTGGCCTAGTTTAATAATACGTGGAATAAGTTCCTATTACCCAAAACCTCATTTCTACTATGGTTGATTATGAAGAATAGACTAAGTATAATGGACAGGCTAGACTTGTTATCAGTAGACACGAGATGTTCCGTATATAGGGAGTGTGATGAATGTAAGGAACAATTATTCTTTGAATGTTACTTTGCTTCTAGTGTTTGGAATAATGTTTAAAAAATTAGTCAAAGGCACCTCATAGGTTATTCCTTCTCTAAAACTATTCAATTGATGATGAATCACTCTTACATTCCTATATGCAATTTTGAAACTTATATTCTTGCATTGGGTACTTGTATCTAAGGGATATGGAATGAAAGGAATAATAGAAGATTAAAAAACAAGTATGCTACTTTGAAAGAGACAACAAATGAGATTCTTCAAACCATCAAAGAGATCCTATTTTTTAAGAACAAGGTCAATTGATTCCAAGGACGTTTAGTTCTTGGTTTCTCGCAAAAGTTATTGATATTTTAGTATAGAGATTTGTTCATCAAATTCCTTTACTAGTTTATGGGATTTCCCAAATGGATTGTTTGTAGACTCTTATCTTATTCTATTAATATATTTCACCAATTTTTCAAAAAAAAAAACAAAACTTGATATTTCCATATTAAAGTTTTCCATATATCCATCCTTGTTTAGCTCCCTAAATAGTTGGCAACACCTTCAACTCCATCAATCTCCTTAAGATCATCCATTATAATAGTTAGAGGTGGATTATTTAGTAAGCTAATTATAGAAGATTCATATTTTTATAACCTATCCTTAACTTCACCAAATTGTTAGACAAGTTTTATATCTTGGCCTTTGATGACATTAATGAAGGATTTATAACATATTCTCCCTATTTCCTCCTTGATTAGACCCTTATCTTTGGACAAATTTCTATTTCAAGTTTAAGTCATATTATATCAACACAAAAAGTTAGTAGTAAAAACATTCCCATGTATGTTTCTCTTGAAGTTTCACCAGACTTATAACATAAACTTTTAACTAATGATTATTTAAAAAATAGACAATCTAAATTAAAAAAGCTAGTTTAAATCTTTCCTTATTATCAAATACTCTTAAAGAAAAAGATTTAGATAAGGAGCAAACAAAGAAAATGAAACTAGCAGCTAATGAACAAGAAAACTTGAAAATAAGAAATTGAGTATTAAGGAGCCCAATTAGAAATAATAGAAAGAGAAAAGGTGAAGAATTTGATATCTTTAGATTGAACAGTAATAAAAATAAGACAATGATGAATAAAATTATGTTTTTAAAAAGTTAAATTGTACTATATAAATAATACGGTTCCACATAAGTTTTGTTATAAAGGATTAATAACATTGAATTATCAAAATCAACCATCATTTTATACACTAATTAAATAAGTACTAAGGCTCAGGTAAGGCCTTTTTCTCGTAGCCACCTTATAGCTAGATTTCCACCTTTAATTAAATTTACTTATTGAGCATTAATTGTAAACTAGTTTTTGTATCACAATACACTTTTCTTCTTAATAATCCCTGCTACATGTTTCATTAACTTATAACTCACAATATTTGTGTTTCTAGATTGTTTGAGATTGGTATCTTCAATAGCTTTTGCTAGAAATTTTCCAAGATCTACCTACTTTAGTGTTGCATTTGCTTGCTTCTTCATTATAAAGGAGTTGTTCTCTACTCTATCTAGTGATATCCTTTTTCAAAGTTTTATTATATTCTTTCTTTTCCCTTAAAGCTTCTACCACCACTTACATCCTATAACTAGTATACGTGTGATATAAATCTTATAAGATAGATAACATGATCTAGCTTAGGATAGTTTTATCTTCAGTTAGTCATTTTATATAAGATAAGGGAAGTTTCTAATAGATGATATAAAGGTTTTATGTTGAGTTAGATACGTATGGCCATTAATTAACACCTCTAAGATTATCTTTTTTGTTTTTTTAAGGATGCATAGAGTTTGAATTTATCCTCCAAACTTTTACAATTATCAGACTATAGCATATAACAACCTTTCTTGTCATTATTTTCTCTCTTATCTACTAACTAAGTTTGATTGACTTCTATTTAGTGTCCTTTGTTATCCCTTTAAAACACCAATCATTCCTCTTTTTCCATAATTTGTACACACAAAAACCAAAGACTAATAATATAATGCCATGTCCTCTTTTGATTTGTTTTTCAAAGAGTACAACCAATTTACAAACTTAAAAAATTTTAGTCAATCCTTTTTAAGTTGGAAAAACTATAGTATTTGTCTATATATCACTCTAAAGAAATTAGAACTGAAGAATAAGTGAACCAAGGATTCAGAGTCACCTTTAAAAAGACAACATCTATTGGTCATATTTAGGAATTTTATCATATCCATAGTGCTAAATATGTTCTTAACGATCAACCACATTAAGAATGCAACCTTTAGAAGCTAAATTTCGTTTTAGATTAACTAAGGTCCTCTTTGTATGAACTATTCATAAATTTACCTTAAGGGTGATCTTTCCACTCATATACTTATTTGGAATTCTTAAGTCCTGTTCATCTTTAGGTACAATATGCTCAAGTTCCATTAGATAATTACTCTATTAGCTCTCCGCCATTTACGTTTTAACTTTTAAGTCAATAGGGAACCTCCCTCTAAGTCTAGTCATATACTCCATTGTACTCCAATTATTAAAGAATAAAGAAGTAGTCTCTCCATTTCCCACCAGGCATTCAACACCATTTGTTAACTTATTCCTTAAATTGAGTAATTAGGACATAAAAATGAGAATGAAGGCCTTTTCTTGATCCTCTATATACTCTTACACCTTAAAAAGTATATATGAAACCATCTATCGTAAGGTGATTCCTTGCACTCCATCAACCTCTATGATCTCTTAGCTATGAACATTTGGTTGATAAAGATTAGAGGAGTTATACGTAGTCCCCCATCTTCTCTTAGTCTACATACTTGAAACTAAGCCACTTAGGCATAATAGCTCCTAGTCTATCTACTTACCTATAGGAACCTTTGAAATAGTCTTTCTAGTTTTTGGATAGTTTCTTATATGGAAACACATTCAATGACCAATCTAGATGGAGAGAATTCAATCTAGATTTTATTAATTAAACTAACTATATAAGATAATGACTTATTACACCAATTGTCTAATCTTTCTTGAAATTTCTTCAAAAGGGGCATACAATCCTTAAATTGTAGTTTCTTGTGATATTAGTAATATAAGATATATGAAATAGGGTGAATTTAATAATGATTGATGAAAAAAGAACTATATAATGTAAGGCGCTATTAGTAAATATCATATAACTTTTACTAGTGTTTAACCCAGACCAAATAGATGCTTAAATATGTGAGGGGATGTCATTAAGTTATAGATCAACTTGTTATGAGCTTCAGAGAAAAAAGGAGATCACTAGTAAAGGATACTAAAAAAAGGTCAATTTTTTATATCTACTATGAAATTTAAAGAAGTGATCTTAGGAAATGTTGTTCTTTAACAATCTTACCAAAGGTTCCATATATATAATAAATAAATATAAGGATAAGGGGTTCCTTTGTCTCTATCCTCTTCCTCTTTAAAGACTTTAGTTGGTTGTCCATTTATAAGTACACTATATGATGTGGTTGTTATGTATGATTGGATATATTTCTTAAAGGTGTCAAGAAACTCAAACACTTCCAACAGGTTAAGAATGAACTCCTAATTTATAAAGTCATATGCACTGTGAAAATCCAATTTTATATTATAATTCTTTAGACAATTTACTATATTATATCCTTTGAGGAGTTCTTGAGCTAGCATCCAAATGTTCCCCAATAATTTGCTCTTTAAGAATACACCTTGTGATATACATATGGATGATTTCGAGCATTTAGTACAATTTTCCATTTGCTCGGTGGAAAATTTTCCCCACCGTTTTCTTTTTCAAATAGTGTTGGATCAATTACGTAAGACTTGGTTCTGAGGACTAACTTTCACAATTGTCCTTTGTTGATGGCTTGTGTTGTAATCCAATTCTACATTGAGAGATTCTTTTTCTTCAACTAATCCAATTCTTGATAAGTTTTTCCAATCTTAATGCTATAATTTTATCTATGACTTTATAAAGGAAATTTCAATAAGCTATAGTCATGAATTCATTAAAGGTACCTGGATTGAGAGTTTTGGCCATGAGACAAATAAATGGGTTGTTAATTTTCTTCATTAACTTCCCCTTCTCAAATAACTCCATTACTGCCTTAGTAGCTACATGCTTTATCCAAGGCCATGCCTTTAAAACATCCATTAAAATTGTTCAAACCTAGGGCTTTTTTAGGATTCATCTTAAAGATTACTCTCTTCAGTTCTATAAAATAGATAAGAACAATTAACATATGTCTTTCTTCCTTAGTGAATTAATTAGATATCAAGGATTTTAGAATCTAACTTATGGAGATAACTTGAGCAATTGTTCTTAACAAATTATTGAAGAAGGTATAAGTTTCACTTTTAAGTTCATCCTACAAACTATCAACCTTACCATTCCTAACATTTAAGGAGATAATTATG
>JAOTAX010138949.1:0-5000 GCA_025629825.1 Erythroxylum guanchezii | reverse complement strand
AAATAATTTAAATGCATTATTTATCTTTTATATATTTAGATGTATAAGAGCTATGTTGTGCCATCATCTTTAGTAACATCACCATATTGGAAAGAAAAGTTAGGTGACTTGTTTTTGGAAGCTCAGTCGAATTACATAATGTGTTGCGACACATGTAGGAGTAACAATTATAATTATGAATTTTGGGCAGCAACCTATATATGGGAGAAATCAAGCATACAATACCAACCTTAAGGTGTACCAGACGAGAATATTTATAATTCAAAGTGGAGCAACTCTTATGCTTATTAATGGAATAATTATGTTCCATATGAATATTTACAGTACCAAGCATCTTAAGCTAAGGAGCCAACCCTAGAAGAGATAATGGCCAAATTTGTTCAACAATCAATCCTGAGGCATCAAAGAACAGAAGCTCATACACATAATATGGTGAATCAGGTTAATTAACTAGCAAGAATATTATTTGACAAATTGCATGGGAGTTTGCCTATTACTATTGAAACAGATCCTAAAGAATGTGGAATGGTAATCACCCTTAGGAGTGGAAATGAGCTTTTAAAAGAAGAAGATGAAGAAGAGGAGGAAGCCTCCATCTAAGAAGAAGAGGAAGTAGAAAAGTGGCAGAGATAATTAAAGAAGAAGATGAGCCTTAAACCTTTTTCCAAGAAGAAGAAGAAGAAGAATGGACAAAGGTGGTTAAGGAAGAACTAGTAGAGGAACCAAATGAGGAAACGATTGATGAATCATTAGTAGTTACCTTAAGTACAGAAGGTTCCCACTTCCTCAAAGACAAACTACTTGTATCAATTGAAGATTTAGGGAGTTTTGTTATCCCTTATTTTAGTAAAAGTTTGTCATTAAAAAGGGCATTAATGCACTTAATTGGATATATTAATTTTATACATTATGCTCTTATTATTTTCTTGCAACATGTGGCTTACTTAAAGGCTACGAAACTGGTATATAAAGAAACGGGTAGAAGTATGCCACTGGTTATAGACCTAGGATAATTGTAATGTGAAAGATTCATAGAGCTAACGATATTAAAAAAAGTTCCATATGGGAGGCATCCCATGAATTAATTTAGATTTTATTTTAAATTCCATGTTTTTATTTTTATTTTGATGTTAGAATAGTATTTATTTGAGTTTGATGTGTTTAGGATTAGAAAATTAAGCATCTTAAAAAGATTGTGCATAATTGTGGTGTTAGGGTATGCATGTTAAAGGTTTACAAATCTAAAGTGCAGAATTTTTTATTTTGTTCTTTTAGATTTATAAACCTTTAACACGCACACCCTAACACCACAATTATGCACAATCTTCAAAAAATTTTATTTTGTTCTTTTAAATTTTAAGTTGCACACATTTATAGAGAGTGTGTAACTCTCTATATGCGCTAGTGTAGACTTACACAATTATATACACACTCGTGTAATCGTGTATATCTTGTAAGTTTGCAAAAAGCTAAAATTTCATGACTTACATGGTCAGCTACACGATCGTGTAGCAGACCATCTAAGTCTGCAACTCATCTTTAAAATGCCCTAACACTTTCATTTTTCACTTTTCTCTCATTTTCCATCCGAATTCTTACGTTTTTCTTGCAAATTAGTGACATCCAAGTAAGTTTTCTTGTTGATTTTACTTATTTATGCATGATTCATTGGGTTTTTTTTCCAATATTTGTAGATTTTTCGATAAAAATGTCAAATTTATGATTTAGGGATTTTACAAGGTTTCTTGTCATTTTATTATTGATTGTAGTTTAATAGTTGAATTTGATCCATACCTACCTGATTTATTAGTTTAGTTTGATTAACTACATGCGAATTGGGTGAAATTTTAATTTGAATTGTGGAATTGTGTAATTTTGCTCACTAATTATTAAATTGTAATATTTTCATGAAATTAGGATTAATTAGTCATTTTTATGGTTAATTGAAGTTATTTATTGTTGAATTGCATGTGATTTTTTATTTTTGCATGATTTTAGTATCAATTTCATTATTTTTGCATAATTATGAAATTAGGGTTTTTAATTTCAAATGTAGGGTTAAATTTGTAATTAAAGAACTAGGTTAGCTTAATTTGTTAATTACAACATTTTCAATTTTAATTTTTGTGAGTAATTAGGTTGTTAGTTTATTTTATAATTTTTCATTATATTTTATTATTTATTTGTTTATGTTAAGTTTTTTTTTATTTTTCTGTGTGTAAATTTTTGTTGTTAGTTCTTATTCACGCTTAAAAATTTAGTAAGCATAGTAAATTTTAAGTGTGGGTAAAAAGGGACTCTCATAATTTATCATCAAATTTCTCACACTTATTTAAAGTTTTAGGCACAATGACAAGATCACAGCAAAAAAAGGATATCACAAGGAAGTGACCATGAGGAGAAGGTTCCTTGAATATTGGCCTAACACCCCCCCAAAGCGGTAAGGAATGATGTTATTCAATGCCAAGGCCTAAGAGGAACAATACGAGAGGCTTAAGGTTAACCCAACAAGTTCAGGACCTCATTAACGTTGGTGCGTGGTCCCGACTCTTGGAGATTGTGGAGCCCTTTACAAAGAGTTGACATTAGAGGTGCTTTCCATATTCTTTGTATAGAGAGCTGGCTATAATTGGGATCGTCCTAGCACGATCCAGCTCAAATGATGAGGGATATGTTCCAAATGAGCTATTTGAAATTTTCTATCACAATGGGCTTTTATAAGCATGAGTTCATGGGGACTTTAGAGTACATCCTACGGTGGAAAAACTTTTCGTATGAATCGTCTTCTTGAAACTTTTGATGTACAATTAGCACAAAGAAAGACTAAGACCCAAGCAACTCTAAGGCGTCCACAGTGCAACATCCCATGCTTAGATAAATTCCTAGTATTCTGAGTCACACACTAAGCATTCAGGGTGACAATTGAGGAGTTGTCGAGAACTTAATTTTGTTGTATCTATAGAGTATGAGTGAAAAGACAAGAACCTGGGGCATGTGCTTGCCTAATTCATTAGGTGTCACAGTAAGGAAAAAAAGGTCAGCACGATCTGTGTTGAACCTTATATGATGACACTAGCACGATAGATGGGGTTCTTCGATAGACTACCCCTAATGCAACAAGTTAACCCCATGGAAACACTTAATCTATAATTTATGAAGCACATGCACATGGTCAGCAGATGACAGGGACCTATAGCGGATATCTATCGCCTGATCAGGTGTCTCGATGATCCAATAGCATCAAGAGGACTTAGGGAGGAGCAGCCACCGTAACAACAGTCACTGCCAGTCTAGATGGAAGGGATTATACCAGAGGAGGATAGGTCGAATATACCAAAATTATGGGCACCTTACCCTGACGAGCTGAAGATAGCTCGACCGAAGAGACAACAGGCATAGCTTATGGAGCAGATGGGAAAGCTCAAGATCACTATTGGATAGATGGGAGAGTTATTATTATTAATGGCGAGTTATAAAGGCATCAATTTTCAACCTCCATTATCTAGCAAAGGTACTCCATTAATATCTCCTTTACCTCCTGAGGGCCATCAACTTAAGGACCCTTCATCATCGGACAAGCCTGCGTTGTAGCACAATTGAGGGAGATGCTTATATTTTGTATTTTGTATTTTTTTTCTCTTTAATTATATATATTTCTTATGTTCGCTCTTTTTGTCTAAACATTAGTATTAATATTATTTCATATTCTGTCTTTATTTGTGTTGTTTTTATTTTCTTTTATTGTTTTGTGTTGTTTTTATTTTCTTTTATTGTTTTATCCCTTTTTTAAATATTTTGCAAGAATTTTAGTTTATCATATTGGATTGACAATCCCAAAAATCATGAAAATCAAAATCAGAACAATTAATGACTCAAGAAAGTACCAAACTTCACTTTCTCACTTTTAATATATTCTTATATTGTGTACATTGAGGACAATATACAATTTTGAGTATTTGGAAGGGGATTATCATTTTCTTAAGCTTATTATAATTTTTGTTATTAAATTTTATTAACTGATATCCTGAATTAATTGAAATTTGTCCATAATACTTTATTTCATTATTGATTTGAATTAGTATGCAAAAGTATGATAGTTAGAATATACTTTCGTTTATTAGTCATATTGTTAGTAATCACTAAAATAGTCAATTCAAATGAAAATTGCATATTATTTAATCACATGTAATCATTTTCTTATGAGCTTAACCAATTTTCAAAAAGTTTTAAGCCCTTTTTATTCATTCATGTGTGTTACCACGCATAGTTGAAAAATTATGGAACTTGCTTTTATTATTCATAGTATGATCATATTTGTTAAATTAGAAGCATTGAAGTGATAAAGGCACTTAGATTCAACACTTGTTTAAGCCTATTTCTTTGATAGTTACCTTACTATAATTTATCCCTTAGGAGTATCCAAGTTGAGCCTGAGCTTTTTTCGTTAATTGTAATCATATTATTATCCTTTATTCTATTTTTCTTTGAAGCTTTTTTTTAATTGTTTTGAACCTTAAAGATTATTTACGTTAGTTGATTGTTCGAAATTTGAAAATTTGAAAGGTCTAATATTTCTATAATTGAGGTATATGATGAATGCTCAAAAATATGATTAAAAAGTTTATGAGCTAGAAAAAGAAGAAAAATGTGTATAGTACCAATGAATTTATAATGAAAGGACCAATATAATATGAATAAGTTCTTGTAATTTTTTTCTTCGTAAATTTCCTTGAAAATTTATCATCTTTATATGACACGACCCACCTTTTTGGGCTGTGTTGGCGCTAGGGAATGGGTAGGCTTAATGCCACCAAAACCCGTAGTAAGCCCAACTTTTCTATATTCTACTAAAAAAATCCGACATGACCCATTCATTTGCCTGATTAATCCTTATACCTGCTTAGTAAGTTGTAAGAAGTAAGAATCCAAATCTGCAATTCTCACATACAACATCTACCTATCATCAACCAACATCGTTCTCAATAACATAACATATCCAT
>JAOTAX010138898.1:0-17073 GCA_025629825.1 Erythroxylum guanchezii | reverse complement strand
ACTATCGTACATAAGTTTTAGAAAAGCGTTGACAAACGTAAATAACAGTAGCTCTTTTAAAACAAACTAGTTGTTAACAAAAAGAAGTTTTCAAAAAGGGGTTAACGAAAAAGTTTAGCACAATTCAACCCCCTTTCTTGTGCATCTATATATCGTTATTGTTTACTGTATTAACGTGTGATTCACTTCAACACACATCAAACACCCAATCAATTTTTCGGCGTCGTTGCTAGAGAGGCGATTAGTTTAATTCTTTAATTTATGTCGTTTAATTAGGTTTTATTTTTTGTTCTTTCTTTCTTTCTATTTCTGAGTCTGTGCTCTTGCATGAACACAATAGTCATAAGAAGTTTGAATTGTGTAGCTGAAACCTTAGAATTAGATATCAATTGATTAGAACGATCAATTAGGAAAGCTCAGCGTGAAGAAGAAGAAGAAATCGTGAAAGCAATAATGGCCGAGGAATTTCAGCAAGATTTGGACCACGGAGCGAACTAAGGATGTCAACAAAGGACCTTTATGGATTTCATGAGACCAAGGTTCAATGCGGCTAACTAAGGAGTAGCTAGGCCACCCGTACAACCAACCTCTTTCAAAATTAAACTAGCCCTCCTAAATATGCTTCAATAGAACATGTAGTTCTATAGACTAACGAATGAAGATCCCAACACACATATAGTGAACTTCCTTGAAATCTGTGATACCTTTCGGTACCATCAGATGTCGGAGGATGCGGTAAGAATTAGGCTCTTTCCTTTTACCTTAAGAGATAGAGAAAAGGTTTAGTATCATTCTCTCAACTAGCTTATGTCATAACTTGGGATCAACTAGTTCTTGCCTTTTTAGACAAGTATTTTCCCCTTACTAAGACCATGAAGATAATCAAGGAGATTACCAGCTTCCAGCAAAGTGACGGGGAATCAATCTATGAAGCGTGGGAAAGATATAAGGATTTGCAACGAAAATGCCCTCACCATAACTTACCTAAGGAATTCTTGTTGCAAACATTCTATAATGGAGTAACCCCACATACAAGAGGCACGGTTGATGTAGCTTCTGAAGGATCACTGATGATAAAGATGGTAGATGAAGCAGAAAAGTTGATATGGAGATGGCAAGTAATAGCTTCCTATAGAAGAAAGAGCGAAGTAGACAAATCGCTACTTTCCAAGAACAAAAAGGAATTGTAGCTGTTGATCAAGTGACAGAGATGCAAGCTAAAATTGATAACTTAACTCAATAACTCAAAAACATGAAGGCTTCATGCTCAGCTTCAGTAAAAGTTGTGCAACTAAAGTGTAAACTCTGTGGACAGATGGACCATGATACGGTGGACTATTTTTTGATGAAGGATAATGATCCAGAGCAAGTTAATTATATGGGAGCTCAATATCGACAAGGAGGGGGAAACAATTCTTATTCTAACACATACAACTCCATGTGGAAGAATATCCCTAACTTCTTGTTGGAAGAATCACCCTAACTTCTCATGGACGAACAATGTTGGAGGATAGTTCAAACCTCAAAGACAACAAGGCTTCCAACAAGATAAACCAAGCTTAATGTAATCCAAGTTGGATAGAATTTTAGATAAAATTGGAGGCATGGAGAATTCACATAGGAGGCTTGAAAGCAAATTTGAGCAAGTCACTAAGAGCCACGCCTCTTCAATATACAATCTAGAGGTCCAAGTAGGTCCACTAGCAAAGGTAATTTCTACTCGTAATGCAGGAACCATTCCAAACAATAACGAGTCTAACCCAAAGGAACCAATTATGGCCATTACTCAAACCCAAGAAAAGAAACTCAAACATACGAAGGAAGGCGGAGATAAGGGAGAAGGACAAGTAATTATGGAATTCCTTCCAAGTGAGCTCATAATTGAGCCAATCGAGGAACCATGACCTGAATTTCTGTACCCTATTCTAGCTTAGTGGAAGTCAATTTCAAGTAGGGTGACGAGGAATTCTAAGGAGGTTGAATTAAACAAGGTTGAGGACATAACGGAACATCTACATACGAGGCTCATACTAAAGGAATCAGACAAGAAGAAGGTTAAGGAGCGCATAGCGGAAGAAAACCCTAATATAGCTTAAAAGAAAGAGGACCCAGGGGATTTTACATTCCTTGCAATATCAGTGGAGTCAACATAAGGCATTCACAGATTTGGGAGTGAGTATCAATATGATGCCCTATACCTTTAGTCAAAAATTGGGGTTAGGAGAGTTAAAACCCACAAAGATGCTAGTGAAGATGGCAGACAAAATAGTTCATCGGCCGAAGGGGGTTATTAAAGATGTCCAAGTACAGATTGATATTTTTAACTTCCCCACATACTTCTTTATATTGAACATTGGAGAAGATGTGGAAACCCTTATGATCCTTAGACGACCATTTTTGGCTACTGCCTACTCAATAATTGACATTGATGGGGGTGAATTAACTCTGAGGGTTGGAGACAACCAAAAAACCTTTACAGAGACAAAAAAAGATAATAGTTCTCCCTTACCTCCAGTTAACATCAATGAAACCAAACCTCGAGGACAATGGGAAGATATTGAGGACCTTAGGAATGCATTTAGAAAGGAATGATCGCATAGGATAAAGTGAAGGAAGGTGAAGCAGAAGGAAGGTGGAACCCAAGACATGGTAGCTCAAGTGAAAATGGTAAGATCGATGACTGCGCTACCATTGCACTATTCATTTGAACCACCTTGAGCACAAAAAGAGAGTCAAGCTAGCAATGTTAAAAGAAGCGCTACATGGGATGTAAGGCTCCGATCATGCATCTCATACATAATATATATATATCAAATATACGCAACAGAAATAAAATGAAACCTAAAAAAACAATTCTACTCATATATATAGACATAAAAACAAAAGCATGAAATGTAAGATGTTTACATACCTTTCTGATGATCTCCTTCATTCTTTAATCTTCTCTGCATTGGGTTGTCGTAAACCATAACGATCAACATAGACCGTCTCTAATGAAAGTCCACACGAAGATAGAAAGATTAAAACTCACTACGAGATGGCTAGAGTTCTTTCTTTATGCTAGCAAAGACAAGAACTTTTGTGAGAGTTAGAGAGAAAAAGAGTGTGTGTGTGAGAAACGAATCTTTCTTTCACTTATGTCTTATATAAGATGCAAGAAAATCATCTCTATTTTTTACACCATTTGGCCTTCCATATCCTCCATCACTAATGGAGAGTTATGGGAAGTTAATGGTCATGAATAACATGCATTCATAGAAGTTATCGGAAGTTAATGACATGAATAGCATGCATTAATGGAAGTTTGGGAAGTTAATGGCCAAATTAGCAGCCAACAACACTTATTTCTAATCCATTCCATGCAACGTTTTCTACCACGATCACATCCCAATACAATTCCGAAACACTCTCTCATATCTTGAATCACCATTCAAGACCATATTACTCATCTTTTGGATATCCTATATGCGTGACCTATTAGGTTCCCGGTTATGTTGGCCACTTGAATTATCACTTAATTAAAGTAAGTCAAGAGCGATGTCTAGCAACAATTCATGACCTCCAATTGATCGAAAAGTTAGTGGTTTGACTACTAACCCTTTCATATGCAATGTTGCCATGCAATTCATCCTTTCACCATCTATACCCCACTTGGTTCAGATTATGGTCAAAGTGTCAACTCCCATTGATCTGACTACGTCACATCTAATCTAAGTGACATTAGATCTTGTCCTGAGGATCTTATTATTTTATGTATCATTGAAGACTCTCTTTATGAGACATATCTGCTCTAGCCAGAGACTCCCGAGTAATGACCCCAACAAGAGGTCGTGGGTATCATCTCCTTCTATTAAGAGTGGTGAATCCTTTATTGGCTACTTAATTACCTCCGAATACCTCAAGCTGTACCCAATCACCACTATATTAGTAACCCCCTGAAAGGCACCGATGAATGGAGTCAAAGCACAGGATTAGTATCTAAGATATCCTTGAGCAACTTAAGTCAAAAGATACTTGCACCATTGTTATGATGAGACTATCATTGACAATGGAATAGAATATCCATATGATTGTCTCATAGTAGGTCAATCTTGTAACATCCCGTCCCCTTATTAAGGGTTAGGACCCGAAATTTCAATATATGGGAGCTCAAAGAGTGATGAAGGAAATACATTTTCTTGCTCATACATCATGTTAACATATATGCACAAAATATTGAATGTTTTCGCATAAAAAGTGGTACATGCATTCATTGACAACTTCTGGGTATAATTGATGTTAAATGTGATTTTATTGAAAATGAGGAGTAGAAGAAGTAGAAAGAGTAATCTTGGTATGAGTTGTGATAAGGAAAGATTTAGAAACAAGATTGGTAGTGATCTGGAAAATGTTCACTGAGTGTGCTTCAGCCTGTTAGCCATAACATCTTCTCTAGTTATCCAAACGAGATGGTTCTTAATTTGGATTAAACTAGACACATATGGCTACATTTCTTATGAAGACATTGAATTTCAATTCTGTCTCTAAGAATATCAAAAGTTGGCATGAAGTTAAGAATCGGGTGCAGTACGTTGGAGTATGAATGGAAATTTCGTCTTCAGACTTTAGGGGCAAATTTGGAATTGATATAAATAGATTTTAGCCAAGGTGTCTCTGGAAAGTTGTAGATCTTTCTTTTATCTTTCCAACGGTATATTATATGAAAAATTTGGACATCAGAGTCAAAAGTTATGGTTCTTATAAGTGGATAAGTTTTGGACGCAAAAGTGAGACGTAAGAAGTAAGACGCAAAAGTGAGACGATAGAAGTGAGACGATAGAAATGAGACGATGGAATGTAAGACGAAGTTACTGTTCATCCAATTCGTCTTATCACTGTTCATCCAATTCGTCTTAGTACTGTTCATCTAAGACGAAGTTACTGTTCATCCAATTCGTCTCATCACTGTTCATCTAATTCGTCTTAGTACTGTTCATCTAAGACAAAGCAAAAGTAAGACGAAGTCACTGTTTATCTTCTGACTTCTGTTCTATTTTTCAGCTGTTAGAAGATAGAATTGGCCTTTAAGGTCTTCATAAGAGTTATAGATCTTGACTTCCTCTTTCCAAAAAGCTAAAGAACACCTCAATTCGATATCTGTAGGGAAAGTTACGATAATTTTCCCAACCTTGTATCGTCTGATGACATCACTTCGTCTCAAAAATGACATCATATCGTCTTATCCATTTTCGACCCCTCAGATGAAAGCATTTGCCTTCGACTTCTTCATAAGAGTTGTAGCTCTTGAATTCTTCTTTTCAATCATATAAATAACACCTTAATCCGATATCTTTAGGAAAAGTTATGACAATTTTCCCAACCTTATTTCGTTTGATGACGTCACTTCGTCTCAAAAATGACGTCATATAGTCTGCTCTATTTTCGACCCCTCAGATGAAAGCATTTGCCTTTGACTTCTTCACGAGAGTTGTAACTCTTGAAGTCTTCTTTCAAACTATCTAAAGAAAAACTCAATCAGAAATTTCTACAGAAAGTTATGGCTGTTTCCCCGAAACAGGTTTAGTATGATTCAGGTCATAAACATGGTTGCTTCTTTTGACCATAACTTCTTCACTAGACCTCCAAATGACTTGATTCTTGAACCATTGGATTCGTAAGACTTTTATCTACCTCTCCACCAAAAATTGAAGCTATCTGAACTGAAGTGAGTAAGATTGAGTGAAAAGCATGGGACGGGTTCAATGAGTGTGCTCTTAAGCAATATGAACTGGTGTTATCTCACTGAATATACTTCAGTATTTTGATGTTTTCTGGATCAGTAGAGGTCCAAATGAGATAATTTTTGTTTTGAGATAAACTAGAGACATGGAGCTACAAATCGTATGAAGAACTTGGAATATAATTCAGTATCTAAAATGTTTAGAATTCAGATGGAAATTGTGTATAGTATACTGTTTTGGACAAGAATAGTCCAAAACTGTTTGAAGTATATCTTTTGAACCATTGAACCAAATGAAATGATTTTGGTGGCATTAGAAACTTACGACAATGGGGGACATGTTTCTGGAAGAAAGTGTTAGGTTAGATTGTTCAAGGGTACTGTTGGCAAGACACTTAAGTATAAAAGACATAAGGCATAAATGGAAGGGCAAATTGGACAATTCTCATTCATTAAGGGCATAATTGGAAGAAAAAGTGTTGTCTTGCTTATAAATAAAGGGGAAAACGTGAATGGGAAGATTCTAGAGAAGCAAAATGAGTGGATGAGAAAAGAGATAAGAGAGAGAAAACCTGAAAAAGAATGAAAGAGAGAAAGAAGAGAAAACAAGCTAGATAATTTCCTTAGCCTTCAAGAGAGATTTTGAAGTTGTTCAAGAAGAGAGAAAGTAAGAGGAAGAAAAGAGCTTCCATTTGAGCTAAAGATCCCTTCATTTGGTGAAGAACCAAGGTAAGATCATTTGAATCTTTTGGATTTTTAGAAGGATTCTAGTTTATGGAGTTTAGAAAATGCTTGGGTTTAAATGTTCTAGAATCAATTTTAGTGATTTTACATTGTGGGATTTTTAAGTGGATTCCTATTGAATGAGATTTGGTTTGTTTTAGGAAATCAAGAGAATCCTACCCAAGAACAAGATGAAAGACAACTTTGACTTGGAGTTTTATCAAGCAAACTCGGTGGGTAAAATATTTATGGTTATTGTGCAAATGGGCAATGTGCCTAAGTGTGTATATATGTTTGAAGTGCTAAACCATGAATGGGACTTGGATATTACGAGATCATATGAGGTTAGAAAAGAGGTAATAAGAAAATAAGTTATGATATAAAGTTACCAAGTGTTCTTGAAGTGTGAGCTTATGAAAAGGGAAAAGATTGAAAGGAGAATTTAGAATGATTATGTACAAATGAAATGTAAATATAAGTTCAATTGGACACACATAAATTGTGAAATGAGAATGAGCTTAATATGTGATTTAGACCATATAACCAGGATTGTCATTGAACATGCATTGTACATAGTCCATTTATTTAATTGTGAATAAATGAATGCTTTTAAGTGTGTAATCATTGATGTGAGTGCAATATGTGTCTTGCATAAATGGGCTATACAGGTCAAGTGTCCGCATTCAGGCATTCTAGAATTTGGAAGCAAATGCTATTTTGGAGCGTACTATGAGTAAACCTAGATGGTCTCACTTCATTGTTTACTTTATTTGAATTTTGTATACATTGATCTTTGTATGATGAATGTGATTGATTGTGTTTGGATTTCGGACAGAAGGTCCAATGATTGTGATGATTGATCTGAATAATTGAAGTGCTCATTGTATGTGAATAAGATGAACTAAGTGTTTTCTGAATGTGCATTGCATACAAGATAATAAGTGAATGCTCAACTACATGTTGAATGCCGGACTACGGTCCGACGAAAAGTGAATGTAATCGCATGAGTGCATGCAATGTAAGTGATGCATTCCTTCTCATGAATGCATGAAATATAAAGGAGTTGTGATTTGAGTCGCCTATATGAAGAACTTTCACGTAGAGCCTTGCTCCGTGAACTCTGACTCTGCACGTAGAGCTATGCTTCGTGAACTCTGTTCTGACTGAGCCCTATAGGCCAGTATTCTGTTTTGACTGAGCCTATGGGCCAGTACTCTGTATATGTGAGAGGCACTCAGTCACAACAATAAGAATGAATGTGAGTCCCGTCTAAATGATATATGCACAATATAAATGTTTAAGTGCACCGAATGTGAAATTGGAATTCTGTATGATGTGTGATTTATACGTTATATGACTAGCTGAGCCATCGATGATGGCCACTCACTGAGTTTGCAAAACTCACCCAAAAATTTGAAATATTTTTCAGGATTTAAAAGAATACCCCGTTAGGCCAACAGGAGTATACCTACAGCATTCAAGTGAAGGATAGAGGTCGGGATCAGTTTGCGTCTGCATTTGTGTTTTTCCTATTTTGTATTGAAGTGTATATTCCGCATCTTTTTGCATAACTTTGTGTTTTGAAATGACTCAAGTGTTTGTATTTGTGAAGGGGCCCAAATGGCCATATGAGAATTTTGTAAATTGCCTTGTATGATTGAAAAGGGCTTACGCTCTATTTGGTTATTGACTTCCATATGTGTATTTGTGTTTTCAAAAAAAAATTAAAATTATACCAATTTTTATGTGATTGAGTGCTTAGCACGCCACCCTCACAGGGCACGGACTCGAATATCACCGTCGATGTCAGGTTCGGGTCTTGCGAGAGTGGGGTGCTACAAATCTATTGTACTTCCTACCCTTAGTAAGCATCCACATGTTAAGTCTAAATAACTCATGTCTATAGCTTATGAGATCTACTGCTTGATCCAATCAAGGAGTATAACATGTGCTAGTCTATCCAGATTAATGATATCCTATCTCATTAATCCCTTGAGAAGGGAAAGTTTAGATACTAACATAATTACACATGATAGGAATCTCATTATCATGATCTCATCATGATTTCCTCTATGCTATGTTTTGTATCAAGGACTTCATTAAATCAATTTAAGATCAACATCAAATCCATAAATATATGAGCATTGAAATAATGAAAAATGCCTTTATTAATCATAAAATGATTTGTACAATAATTGTTAAAGGTGATTGCCTTTAGAGCGCTTCTCTAATAAACTCCCATTTGCACTAAAGCCAATTGTCTTGATATCTAATACCATAGGCGTGTGCATGTGACATAAAACTCTTCTGGGAAATAGGCTTAGTCAATGGATTAGCTATATTTTAATTGGTGGGAACTCTCTCTATCTTGACATCATTTCTACCAATGATTTCTCTAATCAAATGGTAGTGCCTAAGTAAATGTTTGGACTTCTGATGAGACCTCAGTTCCTTCGTATGCACTATAGTCCCGTTGTTGTCATAATACAACTACACAGTGTCAGTGAGGCTCGAAACCATACCAAGCTCCATGATGGCTCGAAACCATACCAAGCTCTATGATGAACTTGATCCAAACCGCTTGCTTTGCCGCTTTTGAAGCTGCAATGTACTCCACCTCTGTCGTTGAATCTGCATTCATCTCTTGTTTGGAACTTTTCCAACTGACTGCACCACCATTGGGTGTGAATACATATCCGCACTGAGATCTGGAGTCATCCTTATCAGATTGGAAACTGGCATCAGTATACTCGCTTACCACAAGTTCACCTTCTCTATATACCAAAAATATATCCTTAGTTCTTCTTAAGTACTTAAGGATATTCTTGACTGCCACCCAATGACACTCACCAGGGTCTAACTATTGTCTGCTCGTAGCACTTAAAGCATATGATACATCGGGTCTAGTACGTAACATAGCATACATGATTGATCCTATAGACGAAGCATAAGGAATCAAACTCATGCGAGTCCTCTCATCTTGTGTCATTGGACACATAGATTTAGAGAGTGTAATCCCATGTACAATAGGAAGATAACCTCTCTTGGACTGCTCCATGTTAAACCTCTTTAACTTCTTGTCTTTATATGTAGACAGAGAAAGACCAAGAAACCTCTTAGATCATCTTGTCTTTATATGTAGACGGAGAAAGACCAAGCAACCTCTTAGATCTATCTCTATAGATCCTTATCACCAAAATATAAGTTGCTTCTCCAAGATCTTTTATAGAGAAGTTCTTAGCTAACCAAATTTTGACTGATTGCAAAGCAGAGACATCGTTTCCTATTAGCAATATGTCACCTACATACAGTACAAGGAAGACAATTGCACTCCCACTAACCTTTTTATACACACACGGCTCACCCAGATTTTGTGAGAAACCAAACTCTTTGATTATCTTATCAAATCAGATATTCCAACTTCTGGATGCTTGCTTCAATCCATAAATGGATGTCTGAAGCTTGCATACCTTTCTCCATTCATGGATATGAAACCATCAGGTTGTGTCATATACACATCCTCAGTTAAGTTTCCATTAAGGAAAGCCATCTTCACATCCATTTGTCACATCTCATAATCATAATGACAGGCAATGGCTAGGAGTATCTTAATGGATTTAAACATAGCTACTGGGCTAAACTTTTTGTCATAGTCAACACCTTGCCTTTGACGATAACCTTTAGCTACAAGCCTAGCTTTATGGCAAACTTCATTACACTTCACGTCAGTTTTCTTCTTCAAAACCCATTTACCCTATAGGTTTTATCCCTTCGCGTGGGTCAACCAAAGTCCATACTTAGTTTTCATATACAGAATCCATTTTGGATTTTATAGCTTGAAGCCATTTGTTAGATTCTAAAGTCTTTAGAACCTTTTCATAGGTAGTAGGCTTATCATCTTCTATAAGCAATACATCATTAAGTTCACTTAAGAGAAATTCATATCTCTCGGGAACATGGGGTATCCTACTTGACCTATGAACTTCTTGTGCGTCAGAAGATTGAACTATTGTTTCATCTTCATGAACAATAGACTCAGGTCCAAGCAGTTGGTTTGCGTCTGTTTGAGCATCTCGAACTTCCACAAGTTCAATTTTTCTCCCACTGTCTTCTGTTAGAAGAAACTCTTTCTCTAAAAAGACAACATATTTTGAAACAAACACCTTTTGTTCTAAAATATGGTAGAATTGAAATCCTATAGTTTCCTTAGGATATTCTACAAACAGACACTTGTCAGATTTAGCTTCAAGCTTATCTGACTAAATCCTCTTCTCATACGCAAGATAACCCCAAACTTTCATATGAGAAAGATAGTTTTTCTTGTTAGTCCATATCTCGTATGGAGCAACATTAACTGACTTGGATGGGACTCTATTTAATACATAAACAGAAGTTTCAAGTGCATACCCCCAAAAGGATTTTGGTAAATCCGCTGAACCCATCACAAACCTCACCATGTCTAATAAGGTTCGGTTTCTCCTCTTATCCATACCATTGTATTGTGTCGGGTAAGGCGGAGTCTATTGGGACAATATTCCATTATCCCTAAGATAATCCAAAAACTCTTAGCTTAAGCATTCACCACCTCGATCCGATTGAAGTGATTTAATACTTCTTCCAAGTTGTTTCTCAATTTCATTTTTGAATTCTTTGAACCTTTCAAAGGCTGCAGACTTGTATCTCATAAGATACACATACCCATACCGAGAATGATCATCAATAAAGGTAATAAAGTATACGAAACCACCTTTGGCATTTATGGACATCAGACCACATACATTAGTATGTAGTAGGTCTAAAAATCTCCTTAAAGGGTGACTTAGTCATCTTGCTTGATAAGCAAGATTCACATGTGTCATATGATTTATAATCAAATGACCCTAAACTACCATACTTATGTAGTTTAATCATACGTCTCTCACTTATATGGCCAAGGTGACAATGCCATAAGTAAGACGATTTGAGATTTTCTTGTTTTATTCTTTTGTTATTATTGATATTTAGAACCAAATTAGACATATCCAATATGTATATGCCATTTCACAATGTACCAAAAGCATATAACATTCCATTTAAATAAATTGAACAACCATTGTCACTGAAATTTAAATGGAATCAAGCTTTATTAAGACTAGAAACAGACATTACATTTTTAGTCAAAGCATGTACATAAAAACAATTGTCCAATTCTAATACAAGCCCACTAGGGAGCGTCAATGCATATGTGCTTATAGCTAATGCGGTAACTCTTGCTCCATTGCCCACTCGCAGGTCTGACTCTCCCTTGTTGAGTTGTCTAATGTTCCTGAGGCCTTGTATGTCAGTACAGATGTGTGTGAGCCACAACTGGTATCTAATACCCATATGTTGTTATCAGAATGAGTATGAATATTAATAACATAAATACCTGAAGTAGATGGAGCATCAGATGCCTTCTTCTGCTTCAAGGACTCCATATGGGCCTTGCAGTTTCTCTTCCGATGGCCATCCTTACCATAGTGGAAGCAAGTTCCCTTTTGGCTCTTTTTCTTCTTTTGGCTCTTTTTCTTCGAACCAGAAGAGTCCACCAACATCACAACCTTATCCTTACAGACAGACGGCTCAACTGCCTTGAGCATGTTGACTAGCTCAGGAATTGTGCTGGATATATTGTTCTTCTGATAGTTGAGCACAAATTATGAGTAACTATCAATTAAACCCGCCAAAATTAAGTCAATACTTAATTCATGATCCAAAAGAAAACCTAAGGAGGCCAACCGCTTGATGTAGCCATTCATCTTTAGTGTGTACTACACTAGAGATTTCCCCTCAACCATCTTGGAGTGGAAGAGCAATCGTGAAGTCTCGAACATTTTAGAACTTGCTTGCTTATCAAAGAGCTCCATAAGATGATAGACTATGGTATGAGCATCCATAGCCTCATGTTGCTTTTGCAACTCTGCTGACATAGTGGCTAGCATAATACAACTAGCCATCTTGCTATCGTCAAGATGTTTCCTATATGCCCTCTAATCATCATCAGAAGCATCAGTAGTAGGGGGATCGAGAAGTGGTTCTTCTAAGATATAACCAAGCTTCTTGGACTTGAGAACTATTATCAAGTTATAAGCCAGTCAAGGAATTTTGGTCTAGTCAACTTGTTAGCTTCCATCAATGATCTTAAATTCACACTAGTACACATGGTGTTGAATCGGGCAATAGAAACCTTTCGTCAAAGAGAGAAAAATTAGAATGTATTTAAATGCATGTCTATAAGGACTTTAGTAACACGTGTTATGGCTCCCACTATTTTTCACAAATGCATAACCCTCAATATAAATTTGAGAGAAATCATAGAGAAATTCTCCTAGTGGGTCGATATCTAATATCCCTAAGAATGACCTTAGGTTTGCCCAATAAGCTACCTTAGTTCACCTGGTAGGTATCAATCATACCAATTACATCTCCAATGTAGCTATCGAATCTAGTGCTATCAACTGTTGATGTGTGTACACTCATTGGGCTATCAACTCTTAACATGTCTACATCTAATGTACACTACCCAACTTTGCCTTTGTCGACCTTGGGTTTGCCCAACAAACCAACGCTTCTAGTTAAAACTAATCCAGAAATCCAGAAATCCTATTTTCATGGTTTGAACTTATCCGTGTAAAGCAAGCTTGGATTTGCTTAACAACCCTAACTTTAAAAAGACCCTAGTTCTCACTATATTAAAGAAGGCATTAGTTTTAATATTCTAAGTGAGGGGTTTGACTAAAGTCTCATATAAATTAGACGGTCTTATACATATAACTCATATATATATATAGTTACTATAACTACATGGCATGATATTGACTACCTAATCAAATTGGGCCTAAGCCGATAACCATCCATCATGCAAGCCCACACATTCTCCTAACCATGCATTCTCCTATCTTCCTTTTACTAACTTGGCTAAAATTACTATTGTATGTTATTTCATTTAGAATTAATCATCATCATCATACCCCGAATTCCCGCATTGTAGCAAGGTCTGGGGGGGCCTCATAGTACGCTGCCTTACCCCTACAATGTAGAGAGGTTGTTTCCAGTAGGCCCACATGCATATGTGACATGATAACCAAGATGTAGGGTACGATGAATCAAATTAGTAAAGATGGGTAATACATTGAAATATATATACCTAATGTTGCCATAATCTGTTATTACCTTTTGCCTTGATAGGACCAGCTTTACTCGTTGCTATCTGCGCTATGCGTCTTCCCTGAGCAGTGCCTTGAGTGTGCAGCACGTCTACGGTGTTACATGTCCAGCGTAGGAAGCTTCCAATAGACCTAAAAACACCCAAAATAACAAAACAAAAACAAAAACAAAACAAAAACAAACAAAAAACAAAAAACAAAAAAACAAAACAAAACAAAACAAAAAACAAAAAACAAAAAACAAAAACAAAAAACAAAAAAACAAAAAACAAAAAATAAAAAACAAAACAAAACAACTCTAAGGCATGTCGTTTACCCTTATCCTATCACACCAACCATTCTAATTCGAGCCACCGTTGCGGTGAGTGCCAACTCTGACAGATCTCTCTTGATCACCTCCCTTCAGGTTTTATAAAGCCGCCTTCTCCTCCTCTTATATTCATTAAGGGTAATCCGCTCGCCGCGACAGACTGGAGCATCACAAGGCATCCTACTCACATGCCCAAACCACCGAAGCCTTTTCTCTCGCAACTTGTCTTTAATACGAGCTACCTGTAGCCTGGCCCTCACTAACCTTTTTCGTACCCTATCTCTTTGGGTAATATCACACATCCACCTAAGCATTCGCATTTCAGCTACCAACAACTGTTGCTTATGTCTATGCTTAATAGGCCAGCACTCCGCCCCATATAACATGGTTGGCCGAATCACCATTCTATAGAATTTTCCTTTGAGTCTGATAGGGACCTTTTTATCACAGAGGATACCCGACGCACTCCGCCATTTAGCCCACCTAGATCTGATACGATGTACTATATCGTTATCAATATTACCATCGCTCTGGATAATGGATCCTAACTATTTGAAACTCGATTTCTGTGGTACGATAGCAGTACCAATTGCTACCTCCGCCTCATGTACCATCTGGCGACCTGAAAAGGTGCACTCTAAATATTCCGTCTTGGACCTGCTCATTCGAAAACCTTTCGACTCCAACACTTCTCTCTAACATTCCAACTTGGCATTGACCCCCTCTTTTGTCTCATCCACCAGGACTATACCGTCCGCAAATAACATACACCACGGAACCTCTCCTTGAATATGCTTAGTGAGTTCATCTAACACTAATGTGAACAAAAAAGGGCTTATAGCCGAGCCTTGGTGTAGTCCAACACCAATAGCGAATGCTTCCATGTCACCCCCGATCATCCTTACACTAGTCAATGCTCCTTCATACATATCCTTGACCACTTTGATATAAGTGCTAGGAATGCCCTTTGCCTCCAAACACCTCCATATGAGTTCTCTAGGAACCCTGTCATATGCTTTCTCCAAATCTACAAAAATTATGTGCAAGTCCAGTTTTCGTTCTCTATAACATTCCATCAATCTCCTAAGTAGATGAATAGCTTCTGTCGTGGACCTACCCGACATAAATTCTAATTGATTGTTCGAAATCGAAACAGCTCTCCGGATTTTCCTTTCAATTACCTTCTCCCACAACTTCATGATAAGACTTAATAATTTGATACCTCTATAATTGTAGCATTGTTGGATGTCTCCTTTGGCCTTATATAAGGGGTTAACCTACTCAACCTCCATTCATCCGGCATCGTGGTTGACTCGAGGGTTACATTAAAGAGCTGAGCTAACCATGTAGTACCGACGGGGCCCAGTCGCTTCCATAACTCAATAGGGATCTCATCCGGCCCTTCTGCCCATCCGCTCCCCATTCCCTTGAGAACCCTTGTAATCTCTCCCCCGGTGATCCTCCCCCAAGGGTTCCCGTCTGGATATTGCCTCGACACATGGGGTTCCCCTAGCTCTACGTCGACCAAAAAGTCGTCGTTATAAAGGCCATAAAAGTATCTCTGCCACCGCTGTCTGATGGCATCGGCCTCAATGAGTACCTGTCCTGCTTCGTCGTGGATACAACAAATGGGATTGAAATCTCCCGCCTCTTGAGCCCTATCTCGGGCTAACTTGAAAATTCTTTGTGCTCCTTTGGCTGTAGCCAACTCCCTGTACATATCCTCGGAAGCCTCTCCACGAGCCACTGCAATAGTCTTCTTCGCTCTTTGTTTTGCCAGTTTATATCGAACTTTGTTTGTAACACGCTCCTCCTCGGTAGCACTTTCCAACAGATCTTTAAAAGTTCGCTTCTTCAGCTTTACCGTCCTTTGGACCTCTTCAGACCACCACCAAGAAGGCATTCGCCCGCCTCCCCGTCTTTTAGAAACCCCCAAGAGTTTTGTGGCGGTCTCTCTTATCACGAGGGCCACTCCCTGCCATATCTGATTTGAATCCCCACTCACCACCCAAGGTGTATTATTCCTAACTTGAGTCATAAAAAGTTCCACCATGTCCCCGTGTAGTCTCCACCACCTGATTTTGTGAAAACGCTCAGTAAATCGTTGTGCCGTCCAGCCCTTAATATGTAGATCTGCAACTAACAATTTATGTTGGGTTACCAGGCAAGCAGCCGGAAGCACTTTACAATCCCTACGCCACGATCTAGCTCTTGTCCTGATAAGGATATAATCAATTTTTGTTTTGGTCGTACTACTCTGAAACGTCACCAGTTGCGTTTCATTTTTCTTAAACAAGGAATTTACTAAGACTAACTCATAAGCGACGGCCATGTCTAGTAAATCTAGCCCACTAGCATTCCTAGAGCCATATCCAAAGCCCCCATGAGTCCCTGTATAACCATCTGCAGCCGCTCCTATATGTCCGTTAAAATCCCCTCCTAGGAAGAGCTGATCAGAGGGAGAGATTTGTTGAAGCACTCCATCCATCGCCTCCCAGAATGTACGTCTCTGTTGACCGTCTATGCCAGCTTGAGGAGCATACGCACAAACTACGTTGAGAACCATACTGCGTAGGACAATTTTTGCCACCATCAACCTGTCATTGACCCTTGTGATCTCCACTACCCTGTTCACTAGTCCCTTGTCCACTATAATACCTACCCCATTCTGCTTCCTCGGACTGTCGACGTACCATAGTTTGAATCCCCCTACCTCCTTTGCTTTGGCTCCAGCCCACCTAGTCTCTTGAATACATGCTATTTGTATCATATACTTGGCTAAAATCTCTACCAATTCTAAAGACTTTCCCGTGAGGGTTCCCACGTTCCAAGAGCCGATTCTAACTAAATCATCACCGTCTTTACTCGGGCAAGTTGCGCGACTGCATCCAATAACGCTATCGGAAGTCATCCCTCCTTCCCCTCGTCTCTGACGCGTCTCGATAGAAAATGTTAAAAAGTCACGAAAGCCGAAAAAAGTCGACCCTCCACAAACAATACTACAGTAGGAATAAGAATAGAATAAATAGCAAAGGATATTAAAAAGAGTATATTAAATAAAATAATAATAATAATAATAATAATAATATTATTATTATTATTATTATTATTATTATTATTATTATTATTATTATTAT
>JAOTAX010138889.1:0-17074 GCA_025629825.1 Erythroxylum guanchezii | reverse complement strand
GCCAATGTAGTTGTGATGAACCTTATGAGTTGAGGGTTTGAGAATTTGATGAGATGAGGGTGATTTTGGATTGCTATGTAGTGTTTATGAAGTGGTTAGGCACTAGAATGTGTCAATTTGTAAGTGTATATGTGCTCATGAGTTTAGGTTGGAGAGAGGAAGCTTTGGAGAGAATTGGATAAAGGTTTGGGACACATTTTCCAGAGTGTGTCCGTTAAACGGACACGCATGTCCGTTTAACGGACACTCTCGGGTGAAATTGGACCTTTTGTCCAGTGTGTGTCCGTTAAACGGACACGCATGTCCGTTTAATGGACACTCTCGGGTCATCTGGTCCCAAAGGGCGAATCATGTCCGTTAAACAGACACGTATGTCCGTTTAACGGACAGACTCGGGTCAAATTGGCCTCCAAAGCTCAAGCCATGTCCGTTAAACGGACATGCATGTCCGTTCATGCATGTCCGTTTAACGGACATGCTCGGGAAAGATGATGTTTTCTCTTATAGTTAGAGGCCGAAATGGATTTTGGGGTCTTCAGCAAAGTTGTAGGTCTAGATGTCTTCTTCCGAATGGTGCAAAAGTGAACCCAATCCGACATCTAGGCTAAAAGTTAAGCTTCTGCACCAAGAGAGGTCAATCAAGATTTTATCCAGTCAAGGTTTCAGGAATCCGATGTTGGGCTCCGGAGTCGGGTCTCAACATTGTGTGTGTGTGACATGGATGGTGAAAAATCTATGTAAATTTCTTGTTTTTGTAATTGTGAATGATCCTTAATGACCCATGATTGTTATAGAGATGAGTTTTGTAGTTAAATGATCATAAAAGTAGTGTTTGGATGAGTGTAGAAAATTGCTTATGAATGGGTAAATATATATGCTCTGTTTTTGGTTAATGATCAATTAGAGATCATGATTTGCTTGTGAGTGATTTATTAAGTTGAATTGGGTAGAGAATGATGAGGAAATGAAATGGAAGAGATAATCTAGGTATAAGATGAGTTAGATGTAAATGTTGAAAGTATGAAAATCTGGAAAATGTTAGCAGAAATATTTCAACTGATATGCTTCTGTGTTTTAGCCATAACTTGTTCTATAGTTATCCAAATGAGTTTATTCTTGATTTGGATTAAACTAGTGACATATGGCTACCTTTCTTATGAGACATCAAGTTTAAATTATGCTTTTAGGAGTCTCAAAATTCGATGTGAAAATGAGAACTGAATGTAGCAAAATTGTGTATGGATGTATATGCTTGTGTTTCATTTTGGGTGGTTGTGAACAAATAGGGAATATGAGTTGGGTATTGTTGATTTTGAGCTAAACTTGAGGTATACATGAAGTAGTCATCAACTTGAAATGATGAATTTTGAATATGAAGTGCTTGATACTTAGGAATAAGTTATGTTATGGAAAAAGGATAGAAATTTGGAATGATAAGATGTAGTTGAGTATGATGAATGAAATGAGTTGAGAGTTGAGGGTTTAATGAAATCTAATTGGTGTTTAAGTTGTTATGAAGTGGTTTTGTGCTATAAGAGGTGAATTTGAGAAGATTATGGGTGTATATGATGTTAAAATGAGTGTAGGAACCTTGGGAGAGGCTTTGGAGGGAGTTTTGTGTAACATATGTTCGTTAAATGGACATTAAGTCCATTAAACGAACCTTCTTGGGTCTAAAAAGGCCCCCAGACCAGTTCATGTCTGTTAAACGGACATGGATGTCTGTTAATCGGATCTTCTCGGGTGAAAAAGTGCCCCTAAGCCCAACAATGTCCGTTAAACAGACATGAACGGACATTCTGACATTGTCAGGACAGCTACAGTAAATTGAGATTTTGACCCTTTTAAAGGCAAAATCTCGCTTTGAGATCTTCATAAAAGTTATAGATCTCGAAGTCCTCTTTCAAACCGTCTAAAAACGAGATCAATCAGACATCTTTTGTGAAAGTTATGGCGATCATGCCAACATAAGTTCATTAGGAGTGAGGTCATAAACATGGTTGCTTCTTTTGACCATAACTTCTTGCCACTTCATTGTCTCACGATGAAAACAAAACAGTTGCTATTGATATTTTTTTTAATTTAATAAAAAACATTTTCACTGTTGAATGAAAACAAAAAATGATTCTGTTAAAGCGAAATTTCCAACAAAACACATTTTTTATAATTATTATTAACGATTTACAAGATTTTCAAGTTTCACCTTAAGCAACCAAACAATTTTCTCCAATCTCCAAATAGACAAATCGTTTTCCATTTTCCAAAACAAAAAAAAAATGAAACAATTTTCATCTTAAGGAAAACGAAAACGTTTGTAATGAAAACAAAAAAGAACGTTGTTCCGAAACACATAAACATATGTTTTCATGGCAAATCGTTTCCAAAACATATAAACATTTGTTTTCATGACAAATCGTTTCCAAAACACAATTCATGGAAAAAAAAACAAAGGCCACCTATATACATATTTCTAGGGCTCTGACACCAATTGATGGAAACAACATTATTCACAACTGACGTAACATAATAGTAGATTCAATGTCTGCTAACCAATAATTGATTCAAAATTGTTTAAATACTGCGATTTCAATTTACTGTTTTTTAATGCTTGTCGATCTTCCAAGCACAGAAGGCATTCCTTTGAATGTCCTAAAATTCTAGTAGGGTGATGCAGTACTGATAAAACCTTGATAAAATAACATAAAACAAGATAGTTGCAGGTAACTAAGGTTTCAAGTTACACATGTAAGTAAAGCAATAGAGTAAGATATTACATATGCTGCACAAGAAGAAGTTAACTCTCAAAGATAAGAAGGTCACAATTGTAGTCCTCTTTGTAATTATTAAGTGTAAGAAATGTGATAGTAAGGATTGTAATAGATATGAAAATTGCTTCTAGACATTGTCATTTCATCTCAACAGACATATCATATGAGCAAGTTCGACCAGCCTTGTTAGTAATTAAGAAACTATTGCTTTTTATGTACAATAAAAAGTTCTATTATTACCCACAATAGAATGAGCTTTTGTTCTCACTCTCTTGTACTAAGTGAATCTTTCAGTTTTCCATGTGATCAAGCATTTATCACTGGACAAACCCAAATATTAGACAATGCAGGAAATATAAACAAAGAATAATAATTGATGATGATGCTCATAATAACAGTTAACGTTGGGTATAACTTCAACGAATAATAGGAATAACAAAAAGAAAAACATAAAAGGCAGATAGTAAAAATTGGTTGGTGTATTCATCGACAATAAGTGGAGACAGACCAGACAACATACAATATTAAGAAAGCAAAAAAGGCGTGATGAGGTAGACAACAATAGACACAACACACAAATTTAGGAGACAACAGAAAACATAAAAGGTAAACAACAATGACCAACTACGATGAAATGCCGTATGAGGAAGAACACACAGTGAAGAAAATGGAAGATGCATAAAACGAGAGATTATGTGGGTAGAAAACGAGAGATTAGGGATTAGGGAAGAGGAAAATGAGGTTGTGTCAAAAGATGGGAGAAGACCGTGAAGATTGAAGCGTGGTGATATCTGTGAGTAAGAGGGATTAGGGATTTGGGGTTTGAGAAGAGGAAGAGGACAAATGTTGCGTTTGGGGAGACAAAGGAGACGTAGCGTTTCGGTCCATAAGTGTTCTGATTGAGGGACGAGGAGACGCAACGTTTTTGGACCTAATGTGGGACCTACCACCATGCCACTTCAGCAACAGTGGGTCCCACATCTAGCGAAAATCGTGTAAGCATTTAACAGGTCACGTAAGCAGATGACTGACGGTGCCCTTATGGCATTAGTGCTCGGGGCCTAATTAAAACGATTTTCAAACCTTGGGGTCTTATTTGAACGTATGGTAAACTTTAGGATTCGATTTGAACACTCTGAAACGTTAGGGTCTATTTTGTACATTCGTGAAAACGTTAGGGGCTAATTAGCGCTTTTGGCTTTAAATTCTTATATCTGGTTAGTTTAGCGAATTAATTCTTTAACAAGCATCCACACATTTGATTAAGTATCTTTATAATTCTATTTACGTGATTAATTATTTTTTTATAAATTTTTTATAATTTTATTTACAAAGTATATTTGTCATATGAACTTTATTTTATAAATTAATTAATTAAATAAACATGTAAAAGAAAAGAAGGTATTCACTTAATTATATCACAAACATAAAATCATTTTATTGCCACTAATTGGTGGATCCTAAACATCATAAATTCTAAATTGTTTGTTTAAACTTTTGTCTATCAATATATTATTAATTATTAAAAAATTACTTCTGAACCGATGATTTTTATTAAAAGCTCACAAAAAATTTTGATCTTATTAAATATGTATTTAATTGCGTTACATTATTTAGTATTGTACCTATATACGTTATCTCGAATTCCCTTAAGATTAATGGGAGCGTAAGAAATAATAAATAAATAAACATCCATTTCTATACACATAGATCAGAGCACAAATGTCTTTGTTGTCCTACTTACAGTCGTTTCCACTACATGTTTCCGTCTTCGTTGAAATATAAAATTTTAACTTGTGGGATGTGCTCTATTTTCCACCAATCTTCACCTCCTTTATCTCGATGAATTCTGTTGACCAAAATGTCCGAAACAGTATCAATTTCAAGAGTTTCAAGCTTAGCAAGATGTTCAACCCCAGAAGGCACTCTCTGGAGTAATTCACAGTTAAATATGTTCAAGTACTCAAGACTAGGCATTGAACCCTTCCCTATCTCAACCCTTCTCAATGCACGGAGTTTCAGAAGCTTCAAGCTCTTCAACATTTGAAATCCAGCAGCCTTGAAATACAACTCCTCTTGCACGAAGGCTTTTTCAATTCGCAGATCCGTTAAATTGGGAAGCATTTGAATGGACTCGAATGCGTTTTCACCCAATCCAGTAGACGTTAGCTGCAACTTGGTCAAGTTTTCAAGACTAGACATCCAATCTGGTATCTTCTCTAGTGAACCCCACAAAGATAATCGTTGAAGACACGTCGGAGGTGTAGATATACCTTCTAAATCAATAATTTATGTGCCATTAGTTGAAATGATGCTCAAGCTTTGAAGGTTGGCAAGTTGATTGATTGAAGAGCATAGCACCTTCCCATGTTCTGGTTTCAAATCCCAAATCCTTAATTTTCTCGACTGCTGTAACATACCAATGCTTTCGATTACTTCTCGTCCTTGGCTTACATCTATCTAACAAAGCTTTTGTAGAAATTGTAGACGTCCGATCCCACTTAAACATTTTACAACGTGCAGCGTTACGGTTTTCCCGTCTCTTTCATAACGATACACCACAAGGTGACGCAGTCGTCGGAGTTTGACAACAGTGGCGGGCAATTCGGTGACGTTTGAACCTTTGAGATCTAAGGTCTCCAAGTTGGGAAGTTCGTCGCCGATCGAAGGTGGAAGATCTCCAATTTGGGTGTCTCTCAAATTTAGATACCTTAGACCACAGAGTTTGAGCACTTCACGTGGGAAACTCCTCAACATGCTCATTCCGCTCATGTCCAGTACCTTAAGAAACCTTGACTTCTTGCATCCGAGCACTTCCAAGATGGGTGTATTTTCAGGAAGAGCTTTGACACCAAACAAGAGCAGAGATCGAAATTTTAAGTCACCCATCATTTCATTTGCATTTCCGGGAAACCCGGAGTGAACTGAAAGTCGACGAGCTTTCTCTGACCTCATTGTGTTTTCATTGTTGAAGATCATTGCAAAACTTTGATCAATTGCTTTGGAGACAAGTACTTCTCGCACAATATCATGGACGCGATACCTACAAATTCTATCATGCGCGTATTTAACAACCACTTGAATCAAGCTTCTGTTCAATAGCTCATTCAAGTAGGTTTCACCCACTTCTTCTGAGGTTCTTCCGTTCTTTTCAACAATAAATCCTTCTGAAATCCAGAGACGGATCAATCTTGAGTGCTCAATACTGTAACCTTCTGGGAATAAACATGTATACAACAAACAAGCTTTTAGATAGAAAGGCAAGCTGTAGTAACTAAGCAATAATATTCTTGTCATAGGCAGCAGCTTGGCTTCCTCCAACTCACCACCAAGATGGCGCTTCACCAGATTCCATTCATCTATCTTCATCTTGTCCTTGGTCGCCAATAAGCCGCCGATGGTGACGACTGCAAGAGGCAGTCCCTTGCATCTTTCCTCGATATGTTTGCAAACGTTTTCCAAATGGGATGGGCACTCGTCGCTTCGGAATGTTCTCCTGCAAAACAGCCTCCATGAGTACTCTCTGGGCAACGGCTTCAAAGCGTATATTTCGCCATTGTATTCTCCGCATGAAGTTGCTGCAACATCGACATTTCGCGTTGTGAGCATCACGCGACTTCCGTGATCAATTTTAGGAACAGCGTATTTGAACTTATCCCATGCTTCTGTGGTCCACACATCATCCAGAACAAGTAGGAATCTTTTTGCTTGAAGGAAGTTTTTAATTACGCCCTTGAGGTCATGAGCAGCCATTGTTTCCATTCTTTGAGGTGTTGATTGCTTGCTTTCATCACAGAGTCGGACTATGACATCCTTCAAAAGTTCCTCAAGATTGAATGACTGTGAAACATAGATCCAAACACGAGTATTGAAATGCTTGTTCACCTGTACTTCATCGTACACCTTTTTAACAAGGGTTGTCTTCCCCAGCCCTCCCATTCCTACCACCGACAGAACTTTTGTTGCAGGGTCACCTTGTGTGAGCCATTGAGTCAGTTGTTTTTTGGGCTCGTCAATGCCAACCAAATCTGCTTCCTCTAACAGGACTGCGTCTGCTCGACGATCTTGGCAGCTACTCTCCCTGATGTTAATGGAACTTGGGACTGGGCAGCGATCATCAAGTTTATATCTTTGGCGTGCATCGGCAATACTAACAACTCGCAGTTTGATGCTCTGTATCTTGGAAGCAATATGGTGGCGAGACTTGATATTTTTTATAGATCTGGGTAAGGTGGAAATGAAATTATGGGATTCATGATTCGGACTGGGTGTTAGACGAAGCCGGAACTCATCAAGAACATCCTCCATGTCAAAGGCTAGATTTCTCACTTGCTTAATCCATATACTCAGTTGGGCATCTCTTTCTTCCATTTCCTCTGCCACCTTTAAAACGGCACCGATTTGTTCCAATTCATCTTTGACAAGCACAATTTGGTCTCGAACTCCCTTCTGCAAGTTTATCTCTTCCTCAATGAACGTTCCAATCCTGCCAACTAAGAAGGAAACCATACTGTCTGCCATTTTTGTTTTACTATATAAAATGATGTTTGATTGAGCAAACGAAACAAACGGATGATGTCTTCGATCTTGTAACTTGAAATGCTTATGCCACTTTTGGTTGAACTGTCGACAGACCTCGAGCTTGCGGCGGCGTGTGAAGAGAAAAGTAATGAGGAGAAAACCTAGAAGAATAAAACCCGATTGGGTCAAGAAACTTAAGATTTCGGGGTTAGTACAATGGGCTAATAATCCAGTCTATTTACTTAAGTCCAACTCTATTATTTTTTACCCACATTCTTTTTTCCATTTTTACACTAGTAAAGCATTTTTTCTGCTAAAATAACATAATCTGTTATAACAATTGTTAACAGACCAACCTAAATTAAGGGTTGGATTCATGTAATAAAAAATGAGCCGAATATTATCCTTTTGTGACATCTCTCGTCAGGTCTGATTTTGTCCCTTTGTTTAATATGTTCAGCAGATATGTATCTTTACTTTAAACCGAGGGGAGGTGTATTAAGAATTCTACATCGGACAAGTGTGAGTACAATAAACCATTTATAAATAACGTGCAAACCTCTCCTCCCAAGCTAACTTTTGAGGTAAGTTAGGTCTTTCAATATAGTATCAAAGCCCGTTTATCTCGATAGTTTTAAACGGTGCCTGATTCTATCTCTTTGCCCAATATGTCCAGCAGATGTCCATCTCTACTTTGAGCCGAGGAAGGTGTATCAAGAATCCCACATTGGATAAGTGTAAGTGCATTCAACCATTTATAAATAATGTGCAAACCTTACTTCTCAAACTAACTTTTATAAGTGAGTTAAGCTTTTCAACGTAAACTTCGCTAATTATTTTACATTAAATTTTTTGTTAAATATCTTTAACAAAATAGAATCTGAATATGATATGACTCAATGACAGGTTATTTTGTTTTATTCATAATTTTAAAACAAGATCATATTGAAATATAAAAATTTTAATACTATAATTTTGGAATAAAAATAAAAATAAAATAAATATGGTGGAAATCATTTTGTGATAATTAAAGAATACCTTAAGAAGATAAGAGACAATTTTCAAATTAATTACTGAAATTAAAATGAATAAAAGTTATACCAAGAGTCTATATTTAACTCTTAAATATACTCATGTCATCAAAACCATCATCTTTGCACTTTCTGAAAATTTTTAAAAACAAGAAAGAGAGAAAGGATATTGATTATTAGCCACCTATGATCTTTCCTTGTCTTTCTCCATCCATTTTATTCCATTCCATTTTGCAGACATTTACTCTTCTTTTTCAATCCATGTTTGATAATTTGACAAATCATCATATCTCTTATTTTTTAAAGTATTTATGATTGATTTCATGCTATTGACAAATTGGAGTATAAGAATCTCCTCAAGAAACAAAGCACATTGAGTGACTTCAACTTGAAAACTATTTTATTTTTAAAATTTGTTGGTTTAAATTATTGTGGAAAAGATAATTCAAAAATATATTAGCAACTTTAACTAAATAAGACTTATTCTTTTAAAAAGCTAGTACTAATTTTAACTTTTATTTCTATTTTCTATTTACCTTGAATTTATATGCATTTGGTGAGATTAATACTTATAGGAGAATGTCATCATTTATTACAAAAAATTGACTGTTACTCACTTCTTCACCAATAATTTGAATTAACAAAGGGGTACGTTTACAATAAATTTGAATTTTAAGTATTTTATGTTAGAATGTGGCATGATTAGTGGTTATATTTCATATATACATTATTAATATAATTAAAGAGTCATATTATGTCCGTATTTATTATTTAATAGTGGAATAAATTTCAATCATTTATTTTAGTAACTTGGTAAACATACTGTATTAAAAGTTATAGATATATAACTTGGTTCTCTCTCTATTAATTATTGTTATAAAAAGTTTTCCATCAAGTTTTTTTGTAATCGTAAGAGAGTTAAGAGAGAGAAACTAGTTTTAACCAAAGACGCAATAAAGTTTCTTGATTTATCTAAAATAATAATATCTTTTGCATTATGAGGTACACAATATTATGTTTTAATTATTTTTGACAATTGTTTAGCCAAGTTCTTAAAGTTATGATATTAATTTTGAATTTTCTATCGTAAAGATCACATATTTTACATGTGTTATCAAAGTGTATCTTTTGAATAATTAATTTGTCCATCTTAAGTAATTTGTCTACTACATTGGCACGTGAACCTTTATTTTCTGTGGGGTTGTTAGGATTGACAAGTATTGGTGCTTTTATTATTTTATCAATTTTCATTATTTACTGTTATTGAATATTTCTTTTATGAAGTGACTAACTTAGGGCTAAAAATTGAATGGTTTCTTTTTATTTATCCAAGGAATATTAGGTTTTCATATAAATGGAAGGGCTTTCTTTATCAAGTTTAACAACACGTTATTCAATGTATAGTTCGTGAATTGTACAATAACCAACTTTCTGGTCTCTAACTTATTTTCAAATATGCTAAAACAAGTTTTTTTTAGTCCAACATAAGATTGGTGTAAAATAAATGTGGTTTCATAATTACATAATTCATTCACTTATCATCATTCACAAAATCTTTTTATTAAGTTCATGTCTATATACTTAGTTAAGTTAATTTTTTGTAGTATTTTCATTGTTTCCAAAATTTAATTCTATTTAATTTTATTTTATTCTCATGTTTTATATTTTGTTAATTTTTTAGTGATCTCATGATAATTTTCTGTATGTTATTATTAAAATTTAAAATTATGATACATGTTAAAAATATGCATGATATTATAAAATGATAGTTTACTGACCAAACTTATAATTAGGTGAATCTTTTTATGTATAAATAGTCATTTATTCATAAAATATTAATGCCTATTATTAAATTAATTATATGGATAAATGACATTTATTAGTTGATATAATTTACAATTTACTCAAAGGTAAATTAATACTCTATGACTAATAAACATAATAGAGGAAAATCAATATTGACTTGTCAAATATATTAGGTATCCAAAGATAGTGATTGAATTTGATAAGTTTTCTTTGATTACCTAATAAGGTTTGTATGGTATTAAACATATTATAATATATTGTTGACTTTGCTAAAGAAAACTCGCAATATATTCTAAGGGGTTGCTTGATTGATGGGTTTAGAAAAGATTCAATAGATAAGGACTGAACAATGGGTTGTTAGTTTTATATTATCATTATACGGACAGTATTTTGATATCCAACTTACAGGGAATACTCAATACCTCCAAAAGATGATAGGAATGAAAATCATTCCTAAGAAATGGAGTAAGTGTCATAGGCATGACACTGTCACGCTTATGACACTCCTTCATCTTCTTCTTTTATTTATCTTTTTAACAATTAAATACAATTAATTAGTTAAAATATATTAATTAATTAATTAAAATATATATTACAATATTATTAATTAAAATAATATTACAATATAATTAATTAAAATAATATTATAATATAACTAATTAAAATTTAATTAATTAATTACAATATAATTAATTACATTAAATAAATAATTAAAATATATTGAAATTTTATGTAAAACAAAATTTTAATAAACTTTTATTTTTCAATATTTTTAACAAACCAACCACTATTAATGGTAATGGTAATCATTTCTTCGTTCTAACCACCCATCATAATTATAATGATTACATCCATTCTCATTTCTCACTATATTCATTCTCATTCCTATTACCATTACCCAATTTGAACCAAGCACCTCCTAAATATTTATTATTTGAATCTAATAATTTGTTGAGCATTTATATATTTGAATTTGTTTCTCTTCATTCACGTGCTTCTTCTTTTACCGTGTTTAATGGTCTGAACTTCTCTTAATGGTGCAAATAAGCCAATTTTCATTTAGGTGTTTTGGATCTTGATTTAGTATTGTTAGAAGAACAACCTACCACCATTGAGGTTGAGAACATAAACTATAAAGCATGGAAAAGGTCTAATAGATTATATCTTAATTTCATGTGAATGATTATTACCAATAACATTAAGACTACTATTTCACAAACTGAAAGTGCTAAAGTACATCTTAAATTTACGGAAGAATGTTTTCATTATGCAAACAATTCTCTCACTTATACAATAATGACTGAACTCACGACTATAAAGTTTGATGGGTTGTGGTGTATGCAACAATATGTCTTAGATATGACAAATATTGCAGCAATATTAAAGACCCTGGATATGATAATTGATGACTCCTTAGTGCATAGTGCAATTTATTATGAACTCGTTACCTCCTAAGTGTAGACCTTTTTAAATTAACTAAATACTATAAAGGACACATAGAATGTTAATGAATTGTCTAGAATCCTCATTTAAGAGGAAACAAGACTAAAGTCAAGGAGTTCATTTAATTAACCCTGTGGGTGAAGGAGTTAACAAGATTCACAATCCAAAGGCTCAGAAATTTAATAAGAAAATGCCTTCCAAAGTGACATAAGTTACTACTAATTTATTATGATCATGTACATATAACTGTTATTAAATAAGAAATAATAATGTTTATGAGACATTCATTAGAACTTTATGATATTTATATATCACTTATGTTACCTGGCTTAATAAATTACTAATTTTGTGGTTGATTTGGTTGATCTTAAAAGCACTAGTAGACTGCTCACTTGGTCAAATAACCAATATGGTAATCTATTGGTTCGGAAGAAACTTGATAGATCTCTCATTAACTCTGAAGTGAATCACACGTTAATAAAGACTTAATAATCGATATAAAAATGCACAAGGAGGGGGGGGGGGTGTTGAATTGTGTATTCTTTTTCACTGATCCCCTTTTTAACAATTTCTTTAAAAGAAACTTGTTCTTTTCTCAAACTATTGAAAATCAATATTGTAAAATACTTTCTGAATTTTCGTATGAAAATAGTAAGATTGAAAATACAAAGTTAAGAGAGAGTTAAGAGTTGAGAGTTGAGAGAGTGTTCTATCTTTCACAACGTTATAAGTATTCTTTCTCAAATTTCACTATCTTTCAGAACGTTACAAGTATTCTTTGATACCGAGCCTCTTCAGGTCTCTTACAACAAGTATTCTTTCACACTTAGCCTCTTCAGGCTATTTGCTATTCTTTCAACTAAAAGAGTTTTTGAGCTTTTGTTACAGAAAGTGATAGCTCTAGTTTTTCGCACAATAATATTTCTTAACTTGCTAAGCCTCTTTCAAAATCTCTAACTTCTGCAGTCTTCCACTCCGACTCGTATTTATAGCCTTCGTCTTCAACCGCTTCTTGATAACTTCTTCTTTCTTCTTGTTTCTTGATCTTTCAAGAATCAGTTATTCAGTTGAATTCTGTAACTAACTCAAGCTGATTATTAAACTGATGTGGTATCGGTTCTTCCGTCTCACTTCCTTCCGTCTGATTTTTGTTTTGCGCGTCTTCCGTCTCACTTTTGGTTTGCGCCTTCCGTCTCACTTTTGGTTTGCGCCTTCCGTCTGTCTTTTGGTTTACACATTCCGTCTGTCTTTTGATTTGCACCTTTCTTCTGTCTTTTGGTTTGCGCTTCCATATGATTTTCTATCGTCTGACTTTTGTCTTTTTTTGCTTCCGTATGATTTTTAGCTTTTGCTCCTTCCGTCTCATATTCTTCTATTTCCGTCTGATTTTCTTCTTTCATTATTATTTGTTCTTCATCAAAATCATTTACGTAAAGTCATTTTGACTTAACAATCTCCCCTTTTTTGATGATAACAAATAATTATATTACTAAGAAACAGAATCATGTACAAATTATATACACTAGGAACAAAATTTCTTCTTCTCTTCTTCTTTTATTCTTCCTCCCCCTATCTTTTTCTTTTTCTTCTCTCGAATTTTTCTTCTCCTCTCTCCCCCTATTTGTTATTGATCAAAAATGAATTATGACCGTAAATACTTCAATATTTCTATCATCATGGCCTTCATTTCCTTCACTTCTGTGACGAGTGACTTGAGGTCTTGTCGTATTTGAACTATTTCTTCTCGTAAGTCACTTAATGAAGTAGCTCGACTTTCATCCTTCTGCGGTTCTTCTTCACAGACAATAGTGGTGCTATATGCATCTTCTTGGGGATTCTTTGATAATTATTGAGGTGCTACTCCTTACAGGTTGAACTTCTTCAATAACCCTGATTCTCAAATCCTCTTTTCTTGAAGGTTGAGAGGTATTGACCTGTACTGGATTGCGTTCTACTGTCTTCTTCTTCTGAACAACAGTGGGAGTGCTCTTCCTCTGACTGATTTTCTGCTTTTTCCCTTCCTCAATCAATCTCGGAGTCTATTGAGATTGCGGTCTCTTTTTCTCAAACTCCAATTTTCTTTTAATCTCAGTCTCTCTAGCCAATTTGGCTGTATCTTCCTTTAAGATTGAGACCAAAGACCTTATAGCTTGAGGTGCTCTTGTCTCAGAGTCTTCTCCATAGTTCAGCTCTTTGGTTTTCTTCTCCTCTTGCTGACGTAGGGTTTGAACTCTGGGTGACCTTTTCGCTTGCTTAGGTATTTCTGATAGAAGTGTCTCCCCCTTTCTCTTCAAGGAGAACTTCTCTATAACCTGCACCTGGCTTCCTTCTCTATGAGAAATTATCGATTCTTTTGATGATGTCTTCTCTCCAACAATGGGCATTTTCTCACTGGGTTGAGATTTTGAACTTCTCGTGGGAGTTCCCTTCTTGGCACGCTCCCCCTCAGTTCTTGCTATTTTCTTAGAATCTGCTTCTTCTTTGTCTAGATTCTTCAAGCCCATTTTACCAATCGTTGCTGAATTGATAACGCTCTTAACATTCAGCTCCATTCTATTTCCTCTCTCCAAAAGAACTCCAGACAATTTCCTCTGTCCAAAAGAACTCCAGAATCTCTGAATATCCTTGTCAACAACATTCCATATGGGTGACTGTTCAATTCTTTCTTTGTCTTTACCATATAATGGAAAATAAGAAATGGTAAATCAACAGGCTGGCGATTAAGTAGATGGAATAGGCACTGTTCATCTAAGGTTGTCACCAGATGTCTTGATCATGTTCTTGGTAGAATGCAATGGAAAAGAATTGAGTGTAAAACCTTCACCTTCGGCACAAGACTTGAGGCCTTCTTCTCCTTCGGATCGTTGTTTCCATGCAACAGTTGATTAATTTCATTCTCCTTCATGTTAGCTTGCGTCATCCATCTAGCTTTGCTTGTGAGCTTCTCTCTAGCAGATGGACACTCAGTGACTTTCTCAATCGACTTCATTGTTACTATAATGGACAGTCTATCTACTGTTGATACAATAGTATTGTCTACCATATGCATATTCTTCCAGAAATCATAAACTTCATTATGATATACAGTCTCTCGAACTTGAAAGAACTTTCTCCACCCGACTGCAACTATCTCTGGTTCAATGTCCATGTTGTCCTTCCTCAAAGACTTAAAATCAACAAGTCTTCCGTAAATCATCGCTGGCTCCATTTGCTTCTATGGTTGGTAAAGGACTGAATGCACAGATTTCTTCTACAAAAGATAAGGTTGGTTATTGAGGTTGAGAGAGCAGAGTAACAAAGAGCTTTTGTTGAGTATCCTTCAAAGGTCGATATCAGGGCATATCAAGAGTGTTCTAAAATAGGTGATGTTCTCAAGACTATGAGAGTTTTTCCCTCCAAAACTTTCTTGTGACAGAGGTTACCAGCTGTAACTCATTATTACTGTCATTGTTAACTCTTACGACCTTTTAACTGGGTTGTGATGTGTCAGACGGTTGGTCACATAACATAACCATGTTGAGGATCCGTCTAATTTCCTTAAACCGTTCTTCACTCAATGGCTTAGTGAAGATGTCTGCCCACTGATAATTCGTCTCAAGAAACTGAAGACTTACGATCTTTCTCTGAACGTAGTCTCGTAAGAAATGGTGTCTGATTTTGATATGTTTAACTCTCGAATGTTGAATTGGGTTTTTTGACAAGTTGATTGCACTCGTATTGTCACAAAAGATTGAGATCTCCTCCTCTTGTACTAAGTAATCTTCTAGTTGGTACTTGATCCACAACGTTTGTGAACAGCAGCTTGCGGCAGACATGTACTCGGCTTTAGCAGTTGATAGAGCGATTGAGCTTTGTCTCTTGCTTGACCAGGAAACTAAGTTTGGACCAAGGAAGTGACATCCACCACTCGTACTCTTCCTATCAATCCTATCTCTGGCATAGTCCGTATCACAGTATCCAATCAACCTGAAATCTTTACCTTTCTCATACATTAAGCAAAGATCAGTGGTACCTGCAAGAGATCTCATAATTCTTTTAACAGCAATGTAATGAGACTCTCTAGGATCGGCCTGAAACTTTGCACACAAACAAACACTAAACAAAATGTCAGGTCTGCTTGTTGTAAGATAAAGTAAAGAACCAATCATCCCTGTATACAGGGTTTGATCTACCTTCTTGCCAGTTTCGTCTTTAGACAAAAGGTTTGAAGGATGCATCGGAGTTGTCATTAGTTTTACCTTCTCTATATCAAATTTAGATAACAATTCTTTAACATAATTCTATTGATGGATAAAAATCTTTTCTCCAGTTTGCTTAACTTGCAACCCAAAAAAGAATTTTAACTCACCCATCATGCTCATCTCAAACTCATTTTTCATCAAGTTTTCAAAACTAATGCATAACTTTTTTGATGTTGCACTGAAAATAATGTCATCAACATAAATCTGAACTATAATAAAGTAATTCTTAATATTCTTTCTAAACAGTGTCTTATCTACCTGACCTCTACTGAAACCACTCTCAATAAGAAAAGAACTTAAACGATCATACCAAGCTCGAGGAGCTTGTTTCAAGCCATACAAAGCTTTGTGAAGTCTATAGATATGATTCGGATACTTAACATCCTCGAAACCAGGAGGTTGCTTCACATAAACTTCTTCATCTATAAAGCCATTCAGAAATGCAGCTTTCACATCCATTTGAAAAAGCTTTATGTCATGACAAACCGCATATGCAAGCAAGATCCTAATAGCTTCTAGTCTTGCTACTGGAGCATGCGTCTCATTGTAGTCTATTCCTTCTTGCTGATTATAGCCTTGTGCTACTAATCTTGCTTTGTTTCGACTAACTATTCCTAATTCGTCTAGCTTATTCTTGAAAATCCATCTAGTTCCTATAATGGATTTTTCTGAGAGTCTGGGAACTAAGGACCAAACTTTATTCCTAGTAAACTGATTCAACTCCTCTTGCATAGCTAAAATCTATGCTTCATCTTGATGAGCTTCATCAATTTTCTTAGGCTCTACTTCAGAAACAAATGCTACAATGGCTTCTCTTCTGAATTTGGACCTTGTTCGCACTCTTTCTGAGGTCTCTCCTATGATTAACTCTTCTGGATGAGAACTCTTATATCTCCAATCTCTTTTCAACTTAAAAGTCTCAGGAATATCTTTAACTTTGTCTGACTGAGTATCTGATGGTGAAGCTTCCTCAATATCAACCAGAGGTATTGAAGGGGTTTCATTATCCATATCATCTCTCTTACTTGGTTGGGAACTATCATTAAACTTGACATGGATAGTCTCCTCAACAGTCTTAGAGGTAAGGTTGTAAACCCTAAAAGCTTTTGATGATAATGAGTAACCTAGAAAAATTCCTGAATAGGTCTTGGAATCGAATTTATCTAGAATTTCCTTTGTATTCAGTGTAGAGCACTTGCAACCAAATGGATGGAAGTAGGATATGTTAGGTTTCCTTCCATTCCATAACTCATATGGAGTTTTC
>JAOTAX010138792.1:0-17090 GCA_025629825.1 Erythroxylum guanchezii | reverse complement strand
ATGTTGGGCCCCAATTGGCCATTGGAATCTGTATGATTGTAATGTACTGACTGAATTATTAATGAACTGGAATTGGCTCGATCGATAATAATTTTCCGCCTATGCATGTACTGTTTCAAAAAAAAAAAAATTTGTCGACCGATTTTGACTGAGTGACTTTGATTTGTGCTTATGCCTGTGTCGATCGGGTTATGAACTTAACTAAAATTTGTACCGACCGTAACCGAATGACTGCTCTAGTAGGCCACTTTCGCAAGAACGAGCTCGGATATCACCCTCGATATCGGGTTCGGGTCTTGCGGGAGCGGGGCGCTACATAGGAGATTGAAGTCTCTAGTAATTTGAGCTATATAGAAGAACCAGTTAAGATAATTGGCTATTAGAATAAGCAATTGAGGAACTGGGTGATTCTAATGGTAAGAATTTCGAGGACCAAATTTTTTGTTAGGAGGAGAGAGTTGTAATATCTCGATACCCATGTTAAGGCTAGATTAATAAATTAAGAAAAATTTATGTGAAATTAGGGAAATTCACATCATGAATAAGTTAATTATAACATACACTTTTATTTTGCACATTCATGTGATTGTACATGCATTCATTGGCATTTCCGGGTAAATTTGATTTATAAGTGGAAATTGTGCATTGAATTGGAATGTATTAATGGTAATTTGGCAACTTTGATATATTTTGGATATTTTGAAATTTTTGGTGAATTATTTTTGAGCTGGAAATTTATATGGAAAGTATTATTATTATTTCAAATTTTTTGGTGAATTTTAGAAAATTAAAAAAAGTTTGAAATTTCGACTAATTATGTGGTGACATGTGGCAACAATACATATATAACAAATGGCAAATTGCTATTATGACAAATGGTGAATCGGTGGAGACAAATAGCACACATGAAGGACATGCAATGAACCCATGAATTATTATGTTTTTGGTTAGGAAGAGTTATTGTAGCTTTTGATCATCTGAAGCATTCTCTGTTTGGTTTTCTCCATCACTGAACATTGAGTTGCTCTTGTTGGTTGTCTTTGAGTTATTATTACTGTTGGGAATAGCTGAATCCAGTAAGTAGTTCTGATAATGTTCATTTTCTATTGTAAATATATACATGCATGCATGGGTTTTAGATTGGTAGTTACAGTGATGTATTGTTCATGTATGAAGTGTTAACAGAGGTGTTTTTTTTTATGAGTTTGGATTTAAGGGAACATGCTTGAGAGATGCAGTGTTCCGAGAACTATGATGTTAATGTAAAGTTTATATGGAAATGAGTTTTTGCTGATATGAATAAGTTTGAAAATTTGAAAATGATGCTGACATCTGTGAGTTAAGGAAGAAGGTTAGAAAGCTGATGAGGATATGTATATACTCTGTTTTGGTTTTGAGAAAACCGAAATTGTACATGCATGCATTTGTGTCTGTTATGCATCAGTATAAATGGATTTAGATGAATTTATTGATATGAGATGACAATTTGGATGAGGTTATTGTTGGATATTAAAATGCATGCAGAAACATGTATGCAGTTAAACATGCTCTATTCTTGTTATATATATATGCATAAATGTCTGGGTAGTGTGGTGATGGATGTATGTGAGGTAGAGTTAAAGCAAACATAGAGGTGTTGTGTTTTAAGGACTAAGATGATAGAAAACGTGGGCTGAGGAGGGAAGGAAAAAGAAATGGAAAAGTGCAGGAAAAAAATAGTAGAGAGAGAGAGAGAGCAGAAAAATGGTGTTGCCTACGTATGAGCTTTGTTTTGATGTTTGTGATTACCTTTGAAGTTTGAGTTGTTTGAGAGTAGGCAACTGCAGAAACTAGACTTTCTACGTTTTTAAACTGTAAATTGTTGCAAAAAAAAAGAACACAGAAAATGAAACAAGTGCAGATATGTTGCAGGAAAACGTATGTGAATTTTGGTTGTGATGTTGTATGTGATCTTGAATTTTGAGATGTTTTTATTAGTAAGTTGAATTGTAATGGGAGCAGAATGAAGAGATAATGTGAGAGTATAAATTAGAGATGATGGGGAAAGTGGAAGAGAGGAAGAAGAGTGAAGAAAAATTTGTTGTTTACGTTAAAGAAAAAAAAACTAGGTTGGTGAAGAAGATGATGTTTGTGTGCTAGAGAGAGAAAAGGTGATATTTTATATATGTGGGTTAAAAACTAGAGTTTTTCGTCAAACAACCTTCAGTCTTTTGCCTATAACTTTTTCATTTGAACTCCAAATAACTTCAAACTTGGATAAATAGATTCCTAAGAAAATTTTCTTTCTCTCCATAGAAATTTAGAGTCATCTGATTTGATTTGAAAGTGATTGATAGGATGAAAATGTGGAAGTCTGCTGGAATACTATGAACTGGAAATTTTCATGACCATGCTTCGGTTTTCTAATTATAACTTGAGATATATATTTCTGAATGAGTTAATTTTTTATTCATATTAAAGTAGAGACATATTTCTACAACTTTTATGAAGAAGTTAAATTTTAATTCTGTCTCTATGAGTTTCAAAATTGACATGAAAGTGAGTCCTAGCTTAAGCTGAAGCACTATCAGGGACAAAAATCATGCCCTGTGGTTATTGAATAAACTATAATGATGTGGGCCGCATTAAGCTGAGTTGTCTGCACCAAAGTTGTAGCTTATTTTCTTAGCTTTAAATTGGTATAAAGTTTGTAATTTTTGGATATCTAAACTGAAAGATATGAGTTGTACAATTAGAGGGTATGATCACGTACTAGCCAAAACTTCAAATGTGCACAATCTGTGGTATTTTGGGCATAACTCATTGAATACTGAATCAAATTGGATGGTCTTGGAGTCATTAGAAACTTAACACACTGTAGAACAATATTCCAAAAGGAAATGTTGCCTAATTTCATCATTTACCTTATCAGATTAATTATGTAAAGTTAACCCGAAATCATGTGGGTAAAAAATCTGAAGTAGTCAATTAGGTTATGAAATTGATTTCACATTGTTTTATTTTGGTCTAAATTATAAGTACCAAATGATATTAATGAGGGCTTTGATATCTGATTGATTTGATGATGAGAATTTCAATAAGATACCTGGAATTGTCATTGAACAATACATTGTGCATATTTTAGTTATTTAAGTATATGTGCATAAAGGAATATGTTTTCAATTGTGCAAAATGTGATATTTGTGAATGTGTTATGTATGTTATAGAGGAGCACATGGGACGCTAGATAGACATTGCCGGACCATCCAGGCAATAGCTTTTTGGAGTGTACTGTGAGTCAACCTATATGATTTCCTAGGATTGATTTGATTTGAATTTAATTTGATTTATTACGCTTCCATTATTATTGATCTGTTTGTGAGTTGTTTCTGGATTCTGGACTTGAGGTCGAGGAGTTTAATAGTTCGGCATGTATTGGAAGTGTTTTGAATTGTTATGAATTTGACATTTAATTCTCAACGAAAGTTGAATGCCAGATTTAGGTCTGATGACTGTGATATATGAGATATTCAAAAATTGTTGCATTTCATAAAATGTATACTCAGATAAAGGCGTTGTGACTTGAGTTGCTAGTATGAAGTGCTTCCACGTAGAGTTTTGCTCCGTGATTTCTGATTTTGCACGTAGAGCTATTCTCTATGATTCTGTTTGATTGAGACCTTATGGGCCAGAATTTGTATAAGTTGTGATTGGCACTCGGTCACAATAATAAGAAAAAAAATGTGAGTCTTACGCATATGAAATTATAAGACTGAAATGTATTGAATGATTTGCAAAGCTGAATGAGTGATAAATTGATGTGATTTATTTGCTATGCTTACCTATGTGAACTGTGTGATCTTATGATATACCACACTATGTGAACCTCGGGAATGTGTTTATGCTCTGAATGATTGTCTGTAAAATATGTATTATGTGTATGTGATCCGGTGAAATCGTCAATGATGGTTCACTCATTGAGTTCACAAAACTCATAAAAATTACAATATGGTTTTTCAGGTATGTGACAGGAGACCTAGTTCTTTAGACAGGATTAAATGACCTTTTGGATTTTGTAATGGCTCAGAGGTCTGTCAGCTAGCTCTAAGAGTGTTGTTTTTGTTAGATCCTGTACGAGGCTATAAATATTTTTCTTAAGGAAACAGTGTAAATTTTGTTGATAAATAACATGAATGTTTTAAGAATTTGCTGACTTGCAAAGGATTTTAGTTAATGCCATGTGTAAGTTGGATTTATTTTTTCTCTAACATGCCATTATCATAGGATATGTACTTGAATATTTTTAAATGTTTAGGTATGTAATCTATGGTTGTGGGATGTTGCACTTGCCTAGTTGCTTCTCAGCTTTAGCTTTGAATTCTTTGAACTTTTCAAAGGATTCACTCTCTTTATGCATCAAATACAAATAGCCATGTCTTGAGTAATCATCTATAAAGGTTATGAAGCATTCATAACCTCCTTTAGCTTGTATGTTCATGGGCCCACACACATCAACATGTACCAGGCCCAACGTGGATTCAAATATTTTTCCTTTAGAAGGAAATGAGGCTTTGGCCATTTTTCCTTCAATAAAAGATCCATAGGTGGGTAATGGATCACTATCTAAGCCCATAAGGATCCCATCCCTTACTAACCTGTCAAGCCTTTTCTGATTGATATGACCCATTCTTAAGTGCCATCGATGAGCATACTAGTCAACAATATTGGAACTTTGTATAAAATCATAATGCATGTATGCATGATGATAAATTTAACAAAACTTAAAAAATTTAAAACATTATACGATGATTAATTTTCTTATCTATAATAAACTAAGTAACAGTGGGCCATCTTATCCATTAAAAGAAAAACTGGGACCCTCCCACTCAAAAAACTACCAAGCATCTCATGCCCAACTTTTTGAGAAGCGTCATAATTTGGTCCATACTTTTACCAGCAGAGTTACAGTGGGTAGGTTATTGAGAAAAAAAAAGTTGAGTTTTTAACCATTTGATTCGTTCACTAAAGATACTTGCAAACCATGCCTCGGTGGGGAGTAACACTTCACCACATGCAAATGGGCCATTATTTGGAGACCGTAGACTCTCATATGAGCATTCTCTCCCACTTAATCTTTTTGGGCTTTAAGTTTTAAATACCATCTTGTCTAGATGCAATTTATTATCCATCCTATGTTGTTTCATTATATATCTCATACATAATGAATGCATGGCAAGGCCTAAGGTTGACAATTTTCTAAATGACTTGCAACCACATGATATCACATAATATTTGCATTCATTTTTCCATTCATCACATGAACTAATTAAGCCACTTTTGATTGCCCATCCTAGAAACGTAAAAATAATTACAAGCCTTATAGGCCCAAAATATTCTTCTTAGACTTAGATCTTCTACTTCGAACTCTTCGCTCATATGATCCAGCCCAATTGGTAAAAAGTTTGTAATGGCTTTACTTTTCAACATAAAAAGGATTTTCATAAATCCGAATTTTTGCCCATTAGAAAACAAAAGTCTGCACATGTTTTTCACCAAAACTGAAACTTATGAATATTACATTAAAATTCCAGCACTTGTACAAAATGAAATTTTGTTACAAAAAAGTTTATACAATCAAAAATTTGTTAAAATAAAATTCCAGCACATTTGTTTTCCAAAAAAAATGAAAAATAGCCAAGACACCATAACCATAACCGAAGCTTTACCTCTTCCTTTCTTCAATCCATGGCTTCATCATCTTCATCATTACATGATTTTGTACATTAGATAATCAAAGTAAACATAAAATTGAAACCTAGGAGGAAACATAGTGATGATAGACTACCCTCCTTGTTGCAACCAAATGAAGAAATCTTACATGGCAAATATAACTTCTATGGACAACCAAAAGAGCAACACATACACCATATATATTTCTATCACATAAAAATATGCAGCATACACAAAAAGATTGCCAACCCATGCATCAACCATATAGGAACCGAAATCATGCATTAGAAACTAGCTCTAATACCAATTGTTGGATCGGAAAAAGAAATCATGTTATATTTGGAGAACCGGTAGATTTCAAAACTTTTTAGAAATCTTATTTACAGTGGAAGCAATATATCCAAATCATCATGCCAATCTATACATGATATGGTATCACCAATCTCCTTAAAACATCTAGAAGTGATGATATCACCATAAACTCTTTATTTGAGTGAATACTCCCTGATACATGTTTCAATTAATAATTCCAACATGCAGACATTGGATTAATACTCTGTAAAAATCCATTTCGATCATCTCAAGAATTATCATGAAACACATACGAGTTCACCACTCATCAAGATTATGGTTCATAATAAGCGAATACTTAAGTTGTTGATGGCGCGTGAAACCAGCAAAAATAAATTCCTACTCTAGAACACTTAAGCGAGCAAAGTGGTGAATAGGGTCGAACCACAGAGACCAATGTAGCAATTGTTTATTTGTGTGGAAACAAAAAATAAAAAATGAAAATAAAAAAATGAAAATGAAAAGAATTGATTTAGGAATGATTAATTTTAGAACTCGAAATCACGCCAAAGGAAATTAAAAATAAAGATTGAAAACAATATAAAGAAAAGTCTAGCCAAGGTACTCCTCCGTTTGATACTGTAATTCGATCATAGACTCCAAAATATAAATTCTGTTCATTCTTATAGGCAAACTTATAGTAGGCAGTGAAGCTCTACAGATTATTAGCCTAACCAATTAGACTATTCCTGAGTAAAGCTCCGCAGAATATAATCTATGGCAGCAGTAGGCTCTAATGGACCTTTGTCTTAACCAACATAATCGGAAAAGCCGCAATCTATTTAGACTAAATTATTTAATCTCATTAATTTCTTAATTGAAATTAATTCGCCACTTCGATAGATAGCAATCACGGATTATCTAATCTATTCAGCAATTTATCACCAAGTCGATCAATTAACAGGCCTTATTAATCAACAAACAAGATGATAATAAATAGATTAAAGCGTAAAGATCAAACAAACATAAGAGATAAACAAAAGCAATTAAATCAAGAGAGTCTCACGAATTACATGAATCAAACGTTGGATACCTTGTCTAGATTAAAGGGTTAGCCACGCATAGCACTATTCTCTATTTACTGTAGATGATTTGACCATTTAATATTGGAGTTCTTCACGCACAACAACCACAAGTTTGCAACCAAATCAGCTCCAGTAGAAATGCACCTCCAACGTTGGTCCACGTCTGCAGCTCAAGCATTCAATCCTTTGCCCAGCTGCTGTCCACTCTCTTTTTTATTGTGATAAAAATAATCCTCCTTCCAAAAGCTGATGCCGTCATCCACTATCCTCTTGATTGTGATAAAAATATAAATTCTTCTCTAGTTGCTGTCGCCGTCCACTCTTGTGATAAATATAAATGTCCTCAAGCTGCTGCCATCATCGACTCTTGTGATAAATATAAATCTCCCCCAAAAGCTATCGTCCACTTCCTGCACTTAAGACCTAAGTTTGAGCCTGTTTCGGGCTTCTTAATAGCTAAGCTATTCGTGGATTTATTTTGAGCTTGCTCTATATCGAGATGGGTCTCTCTTCAAGTCATCTATGGACTGGTTCATCGCTAAAAGCAATTCAAACTTGGCCCTAAACTTTGATTATTCTCGGACTAGTTATGTTGTCTTATTTCTAGAATGATTTCGACTAACCATAAAAAGTAAAATATAGAAGTTAGACGGTTCAAAATTGGTCATCAGAAAGATCATTGAGTCAGCTTCAATTTGAGCTTTGGATCACAGAAATCCAACGGTTGGATCTTCATATATGAATTTTTGAAGCACAAGAGGTCAAATTCTACATCTCCAACTTTACATCAGTTTTCAAAAATTTACTACTCTCAAATGACAGCTCCAAAAATTCTGAAACTTGGTGGAAACATTCTTCAATGAGTCAATATTATGCCTACCAAATCTTAGAATTGTGTAATGCACCAATCCTAAGATAAAAATCCCCAAATGTCCAAAGGTCAAATCTTCTAGAAACTGAAAAACAGTGTTAATTTCAACCTATTAAGGACTTTTTGTATTTTATGTGTCTAAAGCTCCAATAATTATCAAACATGATAAATAGGCCATAGATATCCATAAAACACATGCAAGACACTAAATATAAGGTTCGAAAAACATATAAAAATATGACTGCATCAAAATCTCCCACACTTAGCTCTTGCTCGTCCTCGAGTAAGGTTAAAAACATAAATTTTGAATGCCTAAGAAAACCGAGAATGCAAAAACTAAGTATGGATGAAAAAAAAAGAAATAAATATGCAAATGCAGGGGACATTTTTATTAGTCTGAGCCTAAAATTGTGTTGAATCAGTCTGAAACTGAACCAAACTTTGTAGTTGTATATGGTTGTCAATTGAGCCGTAGTCAACTGTGACATGAGATCATCCAAGGTGGAAATTAGGTTGCCATAATTAGGCCTTGGATGCTGCTGTTGTTGCTGTTGTTGAGGCTGACACTACAGACTACTCTGACCTTGCTACCTATTCCTATATCTCAGATTGGGATGATCCCTCCATCTTGGGTTATAAGTATTCGAATAGGGATCATATTTTCTGTGAGACTGATAATTATCATTGATCGCATTGACTTCAGCTTCCACAGTATCATCTTGCAGAGTTGGACAAGAATTAATAAAATGACCCTGAAATCCACAAATGTGACAAATAAGGACTTGTGGTCCCTTGGTTAAGGCATTTGCATTGACATTATTGGCATTGGAATAACTTGTCTTTCCAACAATTCAGCAATCTTTTCAAGTCTACTTTCGAGTTTAGAACTACTTACCTCATGGACGCCTCGAGTGTGTGTCTTCAAACGATACCCGAACTGCTAAAGATTTGTGGCCATTGCTGCAATTAAGTTTCTGTCCTCCTGAGGTGTTTTGTTCACTATGGCTCCCCCACTAGCAGCATTAAGAACCTTCCTATCATTTATTAACATCCCATCATAGAAGTATTGAATAAGGAGTTGCTCTGTAATTCCATACTGAGGACAACTTGCACAAAGCCTCTTGAATCTCTCATAATATTTATACATATTTTCTGTATCTCTTTGTCTGATGCCACAAATCTCTCTGCGTAAATTAGCAACCCTGGAAGCTGGGAAGTATTTTTCTAAAAACAACCGCGCCATATCAGGCAGAAGATAATACAACCAGTCTTTAGCTGCGCCCTCTAGAGAAAAAGGGAAAGCAAGCAGTTTCAATTGATCCTCTATTATGCCTTTCGATTTGAATCCAGAACATACCACATGAAAATCCTTGAGACGTCTGTTCGGGTCGACAGAAGGTAACCTATAAAATTTTGAAAAGGCATGAATCAACCTAGCCTTCAACTCAAACCCATCATCTATAGCCTGATACTGTATACATAGAGGTTGATCCTCCACTAGTGGTGCAAACATATCCCTCAAAGTTGCAGAAGCTTGATTTCTGGCTGGTTGTGTAGGTGGAATAAGTTGCTAATTTGCCATCACTACTTCGTCAAAATCTTCCAATAAATCGGTCTCAAAGGCAGGCAAATTCTCAGTTTGGTCAGGCAAGACTTGCGCAGAAGTAGAAGCTTGTCTCTTACGCAATTTAATAGCTTTCCTGAGTTGTTTTGCGGTCTTCTCTATCTCCGGATTAAACAATAAATCACTTGTTGAAACACGATGCCGCATCCAAAAAACTAGAAAAAAATGATTAGCAACACAAATAAACAAAAACTTAAACATTGTTCCTCGGCAACGGCGCCAAAATTTGATGGCGTGTCAAACCAATAAAAATAAATTCCTGCTCTAGAACACTTACGCGAGCAAAATGGTGGATAGGGTCGAACCATAGAGACCAATGTAGCAATTGTTTATTCGTGTGAAAACAATAAAAAAAAATAAATATGAAAAAAATTGATTTAGGGATGATTAATTTTAGAACACGAAATCACGTCAAAGGAAATTACAAATAAACATTGAAAATAATATAAAGAAAAGTCTAGCAAAGGTACTCCTCCATTTGATACTGTAATTCGATCATAGACTCAAAAATATAAATTCTGTTCATTCTTATGGACAAAGTTATAGCAGACAGTAAATGACCGCGCGTCGTTATGCTAGTTAAAATAAAATAACTAGACTACTACTATAGCAATGATGAGTCTAGGTCGATCCCACAAAGAGTGTGTGCAAAGTTTACGAAATGAAATTAACTAGTGTTTACACTTAATGAGGGGTTTTAGATTTTTAAAGAAGAAAATAAAATAAAACTAATTAATAAAAACAAATTAAAAAACATGCAAAAATGATAAATGTGGGGAATTTGGTAGGGACCCGATTCTTTGGTTCAATCTCAGCCTACACCCTGACTAAGCATATTTTATCAATTTGTTATTCTTTAACCTCTCCTAAAAATTATTAATCGTAGGTTAAAAATTAATCCGAATTTTCCCTTAGGTTTTGTTTAATCAAGATACGATCGTTAATTAAACCTAACTACCGAACAATCTAGGATACGATCTCTTGATTTAATTAGGCAGTAGCATTATGAATTTGGAAAACTGATTAATCAAGGTAACAACTACTTACGATGCGTCATTTAACCTAGGTCATGTTATCCCTAATGATTACGAATCATTAGTCGTTACACATGAATTTCAGCATAACAATTACGAATTATATTAAAATTCTAGCAATGGGTTTGAAATTAACAATTCAATGAACGCATTAAAATTATCAATTAACAATACCTAACGGGTTCATACACAAATAACCGAATAATAACGAAAATCTGATTATCTATACACAATACCCAAATCAATTAAAATAGGATAACACGATCAATTTCTAATGAGAGAAAGAAACAACAAAATAATTTAAAAAATACTTAACCCAGGTCGTTGGCTTCAATTTTACCTCCGAACCAGCGTCGGGACATCTAGCTCTTCATAAGTCTTTTTCGAAAAATTGCTTCAACTCCCATCTTCATGCCTAGCCAAAAAATCCCTTATTTTTTTTTACCTCCACTTTAGCTGATGGATCGATTTAATGTTGCTTTCCCATTTAATGCGCACGCAACTCTACGCACGCCTCCAATGTAGACGCAGCCCTCTCTTCCAAGCCGCCACACTCACATACCCGCTGTTCATGATTTGACAATTTAATTTTGCTGCTTTAAAACCTTCTGGCGCTCCTTCGATTCTCCCCTTCGTGCTGCCTTCTGCGTGCCCCAGCCAAGCCGACAGCCACCATCTCACGCCTACGCCAACGTGTTGCTCCTCTTATTTTTGCCCTGTGCGCTGCGTGTTGCTGGGATGCCGCTGCTCCCTCGCGTCTCTACTGTGCTGCCTCTTGTCTCTGCGCTCCACTTGCTTTATTTCTCCTGACTTATGTGGTTTTATTGCTGTCTCCTCTTGATTTATTGCTTGTGTCTCTTGTGACGCCTTATGTTTCCCCCCATGTCTGTGCTCCACTATGCTTGTCTCACTGTTGCTGATTGATTGAACAATTAAAATGTTTCACCTTTAAATCCTCTCTGGTCCTTTTCTTGTGCGTCGTCATTCCTTCCCTTGCTTGTTGCGTCTACTTCTGTGTTTTTAGGTAAAACGCTACATACCTCTACAGCTGGTTTTATTCCTCTGCGTTATAGTCGTTGATTAGACAAATAAAAATGCCTCCTTAAAACCTTGTTGCTTGCCCCATTTACTTTGCTCTCCAGCCCTCGCCTCCTGTTGCGTTACACATACTGTCTTGCATGCTTGATAATTTAATTTTGCTCCACCTCTTTTCCTTGTGTGTTGTCTCTTGTTACGTATTGCCTTCTACTTTTTTTTTGAAATTAAAAAAAAGTATGTATTGCCTTCTACTTTGTTGTTGCGCCCACTATGTATCTGATTTGACAATTAAGATGTAACTCAATTAAAACCTCTGCGCCCCTTGCCTTCCTTCTGCTCCTGGGATGCAACATTTTGCATTTTTCTATAAAAAAATACTTTTAATTCTCCTATTTTAATTTTTCTTATCTTTCCTTTTTTTTTCTTCTTCCTCCGTGAAAGCAAGTAGATATCAATCTTCGGAAAATGATCCACATGTCGTGCTTTCGACTCACTTTAATTTCTTTGCTTCCAAATTGTACCTAAAATCATATATCAATTAAAGTGAGTATTTTAAGCATTTTCATGTCAATAATCACTAAGTGTAAGTGATTAACAATTAAGCACATATCAATTTCCCCCACACTTAGCCTTTGTCCGTCCTCGGGCAAAACATCCAAATTAAGCTCATTGGCCCAAAACATTTACTCAATTTCCATATTTTTCCAAGACTATATAATCACAAGCAAAGATGAGTGACTTTCAAAAATCATAGCAAGAAATCAACATTCCAAGCTTTTACTCATGATCTATCAACATTCATCATCTTCAAAAACTGAGCAATCTAATGGTAGACTCGGAAAATGTGTTAAACTAAAATATATCAATGGGTACACTCAACACCATTGATGATCATGACAATCCATAACTTTGCATATCATTTCATTTCTCCACCACTAATGTTCACATGCAAAATCATGAATCAAAGGACTTTTCAAGGTTGTAATGTGGGCAAGGGTAAGGTGAGATATATTTGGGTCAAGTAGTATGAAATTCATCAAAGATAGTGAAACAAATGTAACACTCAATCAAAAACTAGGTACCATCAGCTATGATGAATGCAACATTTCTATTTCACAACCCCATTCAGCTCTCACGCACAAACCACATGAAGCATATACCTATCCGAAGGAATTACTCATACAATTTATCTCAATGAAATCACAAGAGTGAACCTTCTAAGTCAATCTCTACCTCATTCTCAACATACTCAAATAGCACATTCATTTCAACTTTAGAAAGATGCATAAACCATAAACAAGTTTTCAACACTTATGCAATTCTTCCTTGATACATTTTTTTAAAACAAATTTTTTTTCTTTTTCCTTTTTCTTTTCTTTGGTTTTTTTTTTGCATTTCTCTTTTCTTTCTTTTTTTTCCCTTTTTTTTATTTTCTTTCTTTTCCTTATAAAAAATTAAAATAAACTACATCAACATGAGAATTTCAATGATAAGCCATAAAATAACATCCCAACAGTATAACCAACCCTCACATATGTACACCCCCACACTTAGAATTTTGCACATCTACAAAATCAACAACTACAATGTTTCAGTAGCTTTATGACTTGGGTAGGACATTTGGTTAAGTTTAAAAGCGTGAAATGTGGTTTATACAAAAAGAAAGGTTAAAGCTCAAAGGGGTTTATCAAGGGAAAAATCATGTTGATAGGGTAGGTTATTTGGCTAATGTAGTTTATGAAAAACAAAGAATGCCTAATCATATCCATATTAATGCGTCTCATAAAATGTGGTCTCGAATAGAAATTCAACGCAAAACCAGGACATACATGTCATGAAGGTCACACATTATCAAAAGGCAACGAGACTTATATGGATGTGTCAGTCAAATAAGGCTCCAGATGTCACCGGCTTTGTCTACCATTAGTCACTACTCTTCTAAAGATAATGCATATCAACCAATCACAAGAGCAAAAGTATATGCTAAAGTTGCTATGAAATTATCCTGTCAATCCACACTTTAATCATGATTATATAATCCCAGAAGCAATAGAAAATGAGAAAATGTTTTTTTCATTTGTTTTATTCTTTCTCTCATTTTGATTGAAAACTTAAAAACAAGTAAAACAAACAAAGTCAAAAACACACATGCTTATAAAAAGTAATGCGAAAATATAGAGGAAAAGAAATTTACTTCCCTTGGGTTGCCTCCCAAGAAGCGCCTTTGTTTAGGGTCACTAGCTCGACTCCTTCTTCTCCTCACGTGAAAAAATTGTGATCTTTATGTATCACATGCGGATCCTCTACGTGAGGTAGCTCCAGATAGGGCCTTAGTTAATCATCATTCTCATTCAGTGTCTTCCCTATCCTAAAACTCTCAATTCCGACTGAGTCCAAACATTCCAAAAATATTTCGAACGTCTCTTCACCTTTTTCTTTATCATTTAGCTCCTCCAATCTGTAATGTAAAGGTAAAGAGTTAGTCTCAAAAATAATCATAGACTCAACTCTTACATCCGATCTAAAAGATGTGTCCTTTTCGGCTTCGAGCTCCTTCTTGTCTTCTTTGGCACAAACAATTCGTTGAGGGTTGACCTCAAAATTCTCAAGCTCCTCATCACTTTGCAAATTTTTTGCACAGACTTCAATTAGATACACCTCGGGTTGATACGACTGTTCCTCTTCGCTTTGCGATTCTAGGTAATCAAGTTGCATTGCCATTTGACCCATTAGGTGTTCCATCCTCTATTGCCTTGCTTTTGTATCCTGATGAAATTGCAAATTGTTAGCAATAAGTTTGTTAACAATTTCTTCTAAAGATGCACCTGAACCAAGTTGGCTTGCTTTTGTCTCTTGTCGGAATTCTTGCATTTCCTGCTGCATATCCTGTAGAAATTGTAAATTGTCAGCAGCCATATTATTAACAAGTTCTTCTAAAGAAGCATTTGAATTATGTTGGCTCTCTGAATCTTGGGCGCTAGAACATGTGTTTGTTGGAAATTTCTCACCATCCTTCTGGAATTGTAAAGTATTCTCCTGCAGTTGCAACATCAACTCTTTCAGAGATGGACCAAATTTGTGATAGGAAGCTTCTGGTCTGTATGAGAATTGTTGGGTGTCCTGCAAACTATCATGAAAGTAAGTCTGCTGATTATTCCATCAATAACAAAAGATAGGTTGATCAGTCTAAACATTGCTATAGGATTGAGAATATGAATTATAAAAGAAATTACTTCCGTCCATATTGAAATTTTTTTAACACAAACTAAAAAAAGAAAAGATCACCAAATAAAAGAAAAGAAATTAATCACGGACAAATATAAACAAAACACCAATTACATCATAAACTAAAACTAAAACACTGCACTCCCCGGTAACGGCGCCAAAATTTGACCGTGCGTCATCACGCTAGTAAAAAAAAAATAACTAGACTACTACTATAGCAGTGGTGAATCTAGGAAGATCCCACAGAGAGTGCGTGCAAAGTTTACGAAATGAAATTAACTGGTGTTTACACTTAATGGGGGGGGGGGGGTTTGGATTTTTAAAGAAGAAAATAAAATAAAACTAACTAATCAAAACAAATTAAAGAAAACATGCAAAAATGATAAATGCGGGGAATTCGGTAGGGACACGGTTCTTTGATTCAATCTTAGCCTACACCCTGACTAAGCATGTTTTATCAATTTGTTGTTCTTTAACCTTTCCTAGAAATTATTAATCATGGGTTAAAAATTAGCCCGAGTTTTCCCTTAGGTTTTGTTTAATCAAGATATGATCGTTAATTAAACCTAACCGTCGAACAACCTAGGATACGATCTCTAGATTTAATTAGGTAGTAGCATTACGAATTATGAAAATCGATTAATCAAGGCAACAACCATATACGATGCGTCATTTAACCTAGGTCGTATTATCCATGATGATTACGAATCATTAATCGCTACACATGAATTTCAGCATAACAATTACAGATTATATTAAAATTCTAGCAATGGGTTTGAAATTAACAATTCAATGAACGCATTAAAATTATCAATTAACAATACCCAACGGGTTCATACACAAATAACCGAATAATAACGAAAATCGGATTATCCATACACGATATCCAAATCAATTAAAATAGGATAACACAATCAATTTCTAATCAAAGTAAGAAATAAAAAAATATTTAAAAAATATTTAACCTGGGTCGTCGGCGTTGATTTTACCTCCAAATCGGCATCCGGACATCTAGCTCTTTATGGGTCTTTCCCGAAAAATTGCATCAGCCCCCATCTTCATGCCTAGCCAAAAAATCCCTTATTTTTTTTTACCTCTATTATAGTTGATGGATCGATTTGATGTTGCTTTCCCATTTACTGCGCACGTAACTCTATGCATACCTCCATTGTAGACGTAGCTCTCTCTTCCAAGCCGCCGCACTCACCTACCCACTGTTCATGATTTGACAATTTAATTTTGTTGCTTTAAAACCTTCTAGCGCTCCTTTGTTTCTCCCCTGCGTGCTGCCTTCTGCTTGCCCCAGCCAAGCCGACAGCCACCAGCTCACGCCTGCACCAACGTGTTGCTCCTCTTATTTTTCCCCTATACACTGCGTGTTGCTGGGATGCCATAGCTCCGTCATGTCCCTACTGTGCTGCCTCTTGTCTCTGCGCTCCACTTGCTTTATTTCTCCTAGCTTGCGTGATTTTATTGTTGTCTCCTCTTGATTTATTGCTTGTGTCTCTTGTGGCGTCTCATGCTTCTCCCCGTGTCTACGCTCCACTATGCTTGTCTCACTATTGCTGATTGATTGGACAAGTAAAATGTCTCACCTTTAAATCCTCTATGGTCCTTTTCTTGTGCGTCGTCGTTCCCTCCCTTGCTCATTGCGTCTGCTTCTATGTTTTTAAGTAAAACGATGCATCCCTCTATAGCTGGTTTTATTTGTAGGGTCCGTGTTTTACGTAGGGCTCGTGATTTGCGTACCTGGGCGGTCCTGTCCCAGCATACCTCAAGTGATCACGCGACCTCTACCTCAAGTGAGCACGCGACCACTACCACTAACAGATATTGTCCTCTTTGGACTGGCTCAATGGTAAGAGGCGTGTTCAAAGAAACAACAAAACCTTGAGGTCATGGATTCGAATCGTGCCCATGACCAAAGAGAACAATACCTGTTAGTGGTAGTGGTCGCGTGATCACTTGAAGTACGCTGGGGCAGGACCGCCCAGGTACGGAAAACACGGGCCCTACGTAAAACACGGACCCTACATTAAGAGGCGTGTTCAAAGAAACAACAAAACCTTGAGGTCATGGGTTCGAATCATGCCCATGACCAAAGAGGACAATACCTATTAGTGGTAGTGGTCGCGTGATCACTTGAGGTACGCTGGGGCAGGACCGCCCAGGTACGCAAAACACGGGCCCTACATTAAAAGGCGCCTTTTAAT
>JAOTAX010138751.1:0-17098 GCA_025629825.1 Erythroxylum guanchezii | reverse complement strand
ATGTGTGCAACAATCAAATTCATAAATGTGTATGCCGATATGATGTATGAGTATGAAATGCAATTTTCTTAATCTAGCTAAAGCTCCCATGTACCAAATTTTAGGGTTCTCACCCTTAGTAGGGGAACGGGATGTTACAACCTCTCTCTATAGATTTCTAATTAAGGTCATCTGAGGACAATTTCAAAGACGGCTTTAGGATCTAAAACTTTTGTGAAGACCTAGAAAACAAATTCTATCGTCTGAGGGGTCAAAGATGGAACAGACAATACAAGATGAACAATGCACAGAAGAAGAAGCAGAAGGTCACTTAAGCAGAAAGCAGACGAAGTGACTCTCAAGACAAAGTAGAAAGCAGCAAGAGCAAAGCAGACGAAACAAAGTAGACGATTCAAAGCGGTCGAAGCAAAGCTGACGAAGTAAACGAGAGGAAACAGACGAAGGAGAAGAAACAAATAGTAGACAAAGCAAAACAGACGAATGGAAGAAAGCAAACGAATGACCAAAGGCAGACGAATGCCAAAAAATAGATGAAACAAGACACAGACGAAGCAAAGGAATAGACGAAGCAAACGGACAGATGAAGTGAAGAGGGCAGACGAAGCAAAAGGACAGACGAAGCAAAAACACAGACGAAGCGAAGAGGGTAGACGAAGCAAAGGAACAGATGAATGAAGTCAACTTAAGAAGATGCAAGGTCAATTTAAGATGATGTAACTTTACAGACGAAGCAAGAGTCTTAAAATGAATGACGTCATCATAGATAATATGACGTGATTACAGACAAAGCAAAAGTCTTTACAAACGAAGCAAGAGTTTTAAGACGAATGACATCATCATAGGCGATATAACGTCATTACAAATGAAGCAAAAGTCTTTATAGATGAAGCAAGAGTCTTAAGACGAATGACATCATCATAGATGATATGACATCATTACAGACGAAGCAAAAGTCTTTACAAACGATACAACTTTCAAAGATGAATGCATCCTTACAGACGATGCATCGTACAGACAAAATGACCTCATCAGAAATCATTATAGACGATACATTCTAAACACTCCTAAGCATTTTCCCTTTCTAAGGACCTTAGCTTTCAATCTAGAGGTCCAAAATTTACACACTATATACCAATGGAAAACAAAAAATATAAGCTCTAACTTTCCAGAAGACAACTTTGACTAATTTGGCTTAAATTAGTCCAGTTTTTCTCCTAAAGTCAGCACACAATATCTACTTCATTTACTCCTCAGTCTTAACTCAATATCATTCATAATTAAATTTGTAGTCCATGATTAATCATGAACACCAATAACAGAATATAGACATATATACATACTCTTCATCAACTTACTATACAAATTCAACTTCACTTTCACCCTAATTCTTCCCAGCTCATAGTCTCTCATCTACCTAAACCCTAAAGAAAAACATGAGAAACGTTCGGGGTCCAACAATTCTTCCCCCATAAAGAATTTCCTCCTCAAAATTCTTACCAATGTGATCTAACAAATGGAGGTAATGTGGTCTTATGTTTTCCTCAGTCTACCAAGTAAATTCTTCGCTAGAAAAATTTCTTCCAAATGACTATTAACACCAATACCAGATCATATTGATATCTCTGAACAAACTCACATATACCACATTATGATTCTAAGACATCTTCCATCAGCATCACCAACTCATCATAACTTCGTACTGATCAATTCATATCGGATGTAGCTAATTCTTTTTCCTAACCTGAGCACACTTTGGCAAGGTGATACTTTGAGATAGAATTTATCTTTCTCTTTATAATACACATCACTGTAGTGCTAAAACATTTAGTTCTTATGCTCATCTCACTTTACTCCATACCTTTGGTGTTGATCCACCAACTCTTCATACAGTATTCTCATGTAATCACTATGATATTGATTGTTATGCTTAAATTCAATCAAAACTATACATCAACAACATTGATCCCATATTCCTATGAACTCCTAATTGTAAGCTTTAAGCACATCTCCAACATTCAGGACTGTTGGCAACTTACAAGCATGATCATTAGCTTCTACCTCTTTAGCCATCAAACTTTATCTTAGTGTATTTCCACTAGGATGCATATCATAGGTTGTTATTTATGCCCCTCTAACAGTCTCTTAGTTCAATCATCTTTATTGGTACGTATACTTCTTATTTCAATCACAATGCATCATTTTTTTTCCTATTCGAACCCAAAATTCAAATTTATTCTTAATCTCTCAATCAAATTCAAAATTTCTCAATCCTCACTTTAGGATAAACCAAGCCCCACATTGTATAATTCTTTTTACCCTAGTTCTAATAACCTCAATGTTGAATTTCTACTTAAGGTATCTGATATAACACTTAGCCTTATTTGGAATTTCTCACTTGTACAATCATAGTCTTTCGGTATTTATATCAATCTTTTCAGTCTCATATTCAATTCTCTCAATTCAGTGATTGCCTCAAACTTTTATGATATGTACTTGTATATATATACATCCAAGATGTTCCTTTACATATACTGTCTCCAAACTTTCAAACAATCACTACTATAATGGCTCTGAATCATGTATCGAATAATCCACTCATAGGACTTTTGTTGTCTCCATACATATGAAATCACTTTATCCTGCCACATCGAATTTTATCAAAATCTCTTATATAACATCATTGCATACTATAGAATTCTCCAAATCCATACGATATAATTAACATCAGTATAATTCTTCAAAATCTTCTTTACTTTCATTACTCATACGCTTTACTCTTTTTTTTCTTTGAGTATTCTGCTATTCTTCTCAACTTTTCGAAGACATTTAATATATCATCAAATCTTGCTTGGATTGCTTTAATCCTCCATGCCATCGTATTATTGGGGCAATTAATAATTCACATAATGATTATCATACCCCATGTGCCCCCTGATTGGTCCTCGTAATTGCTTAAATAGCTAATACCTCGTTAAGGTAATATTGTCTCACCTCATTTTCAATTTTTCAATTGACTTGCCTTTCTTAATTGATCTTCTCCATTCTTTAGATTTCCTTATGTTTCATATTGGCTCATTCTAATGTTTGCTCATTCATACTAGTTTCTCTACACCTTTCAATTTATTTAATACTTAACTCTTTACTTTGGTAATACATTCATCAAATCTAAGTTATATCTCCTTTGCATATTCTCATAGAATTTAATGCGGATCTAAGTTCTCTTCACATTAACAATAGTATTATCTCCATTTCCTAAAATCCACTCATGCAGTTGGATACTTTTCATCGAGAAAAGATACTTACATTTTCAATAGCATACTCTACCTCTTATACTTGAGTCTCCACTTAGGATATGACTCCAACATTCACTTCCAATTCATTACATATTCATCTCTGATTGGTTCCTTTATTAATCATTCTTAATATAAACTATCTGATCTACTTAACCTAATTCAATGAAAATTCTTCTTTGAAAGAAGATTTCTTGCTATTATCATCTATAGAATCCATGAAATCTTTTTCAATCAACTATATTCTTAATACATCAAAATGATCACCTCTTTTTTTTGTTTTTTACTGTTCATGCTATCTCATTAATTCACTCTCTATCACACTTTACATGATCAAATATCCTGTATAATAAAAATCAACGAGATAAAAGGCATATTCATTTATTCTTATATTCTGGTGTGCACCATCAAGATCATTGCATCGCATATATATAAACTAATTTCGACAAGTCACCAACTTATATCCCATGCAAATGGTACATCAATCACAATTGATTCTGACCAATCTATGAATATTCTAGTACTACTCAAAAATTTATGCTCCATCGTGATTACCTTTTAGCGTAATCACCTATACCATCCTTCCATCTCATTACTCTGTTTTATCTCACAATCTTTAACTATAGGGATCATAGATTATCTTCTATACCATATCCAAATATAGATCTCACATATACTCAATCATATTATTCTCCAATTGTCAAATATGTACTCATAATAACTAGTCGACATAACCTTTAGAACTTCTACATATATCACTATCACTTGTTTCACTTTCCATACTCTCACTTCTTAATCAAGTTAGAATTATAGACATATAGCTATCTTGAAATTTGGATATCAAATTCACTAACACAATCTCATACCGGATCATATATTCTGAGTTCAATCTTTTAATTCTACCTTGCTTATAGACCTTGAGTCTTGTCATTTTCACCCTGTCTCTATCTCTTTTCCAGTTAATTCATGAAAACCTTTTTCATATCCATACCAATTCAAGTACATATCCATATGAAATTTCGTTACTATATTCACTGACATAACTCCCAACACTGAATCTATGTCTAACATATCGGACTGCACAACATTTCTTATTCCTGAATATTCACAAACTTTCCTCATCTTACATTCTAACCAAACACCATTCTTCTCATCGTTTCTATTATTCCAAACTCCTAACGGAGTTCATGCATACATCACATCTGGTTGCAATTATCGAGATTCTATACATATCAGTACATTTCTCCACTAGTGAGGAATTAGATGCAACAGATCCTTGCAAAACTCCTCGTATTTCTTTACAAGGTGGCATTTTAATCCTTTGATAAACCATATTTTAGCTTACTTTACTTTTCAATCTTGTTTCCTACATGTATGCATGTCACCTAATGTAACACATCAATTCACAAAACCACAATTTATCACACAGCCTATCAATTCAAACCATTTTACTTTCTGAGCCTAGGATAAACCTAGTCGCTCTGATACCAAATTGTTGGGTCCCGTTTCTATAGCCCAAACATTCAGAACCATAAGACGTGACCAAACACATTATCCTATAGGATTTAAAAAAAAACCTTAATAGTCGTTTTCCCATACAGGTGGAGTGCCCATAACAATCAAAAAATTAACAACTAAACTACATCTCACATTAAAATTTTGAGAATCACAAGACAAAATCTAACCACATTTCATTAATGAATTCAAAAAGAGTTTATACAAGCTCATTTCATTACAAACTTATTACAAAATAAAAAATACCAAATACAAAAACACGTGATACATTTGAATGTTATGCTTGAGGTGATTCTAAAATACAAAATGTCTGAATGAACTTCACTACAAAAGCTTCTAACTAGTTTGGAGTTCTAATGCCTTGGAAGGATTGTTAATCTTCTCTTTTTGCACTTGAGGAGGGAAGTGTGGGGTGAGCTACACAGCTTAGTGACTAATATATTTATAGCCATCGGCAATGAGCCATATAACCAAACATATACAAATATCCTTGTAGGCATACATATCTCATAATTCAATCCATCATCACATAGAACAAATAGATATGATTTAGCATGAAAGCATAACACTCAACTTGCATCATAATTTAACACATCAAACATGCATCAAACTTGACAGTTCCATTATACAATGCACAAACAATTGGCTCGAGGGTTTCGTGGAATAAAACAAAGAAACCGAAGTTTAATCAGTGAACAAAACAAGACCATTTTTGGGATCTGATGGGCCACAAGCGGGCAACCGGGAGAGGACTTTTCAAGCTCTATCTTTTTTCTCTTCATTTATGCAAAATGCCATGACACATTTCAAGGAATAATATGATCAAGGTCGAAGTTCAATTTTAGATCAAAATGTCATGCACCTTTCAATGCATAACATAAAACACATTATAGTACATTTTCGATTTTCATGACAATTCAATTTTCACGAAACTTAAACATAAACACACAATTAGGGCATTTGGCCATCACATAACAACTATAAACATATTACCCACCTCATTTCCTTGGTAAGATCCAAGTCAAGGTGGTCTTTCCCCTTGCTTTTAGGTAGGATTCTCTTGGTTCCCTAAAACAAACCAAGTCTTTATTCAATAGGAATCCAACAAAAGTCCCACAATGCCAAAATCACTAAAATTTACTCTAGGATGCTTAAACCCAAGCATTTTCCAAACTCTATGCACTAAACTCCTTTCAAAAATCCGAAACTTTCAAAATGATATTACCTTCATTCTTTACCAAATGAAGGGATCCTGAGCTCAAAAGGTAGTTCTTCCCCTCCTCTGCTTGTTTCCCTTCTTGATAACTCCAAAATCTCTCTTGAAGACTAAGAGAATTGAAACCCTTGTTTGTTTTCTCTTCTTTCTCTCTTTCTTTTCTTCTCTTTGTATTTCTCCCTCTTCTTCACGACACTTGCTTTTTTGTCTTAAATTTTTGTTCTCCTCTTGTCTTAAATAGCTAGACAACACTTCTTCTTCCAATTATATTTTTAATGATCGAGAAATGTCCCAATTGCCCTTCCATTTATGCCTTATGTCTTTTCATGTTGAAGTGTCTTGCCAACTATATCCTTGGAGATTCTCTATTTTCTTACATTTCTAATGACACCAATATCAATAAATTCAGTTCAGAACTCTATAAGTAGTTCCTCAAATATCTTTGGACTGTTCTTACATTGAAACAGTACATTATACATAAGTTTCCTCCCTTTCATACTTTTCCAACCGATATTCTTACTTCTATTCTATCAATCCTCTTCAAACTGCATCAAAAGTTATGACTTTCATGGACGAGTAGAAAATGTACAAGGATTTTATTGATACAAGATTCACCTTGTTTGAAGGTTGGATGACAAAGTTATGGTTGAAAGATCAAACATGGTTTTTGTCCACAATTATACAGAACCTATCTTGGGACAAAAGACATAACTCTCTTTATAGATTTCTAATTAAGGTCATCTGAGGACAGTTTCAAAGACGGCTTTGGGATCTAAAACTTTTGTGAAGACCTAGAAAACAAATTCTATCGTCTGAGGGGTCAATGATGGAACAGAAGATACAAGATGAACAGTGTATAGAAGAAGAAGCAGAAGGTCACTTAAGCGGAAAGCAGACGAAGTTACTCCCAAGACAACATAGAAAGTAGACAAAGTAAAGCAAACAAAACAAAGCAAATGATTCAAAGCGGCCGAAGCAAATCAGACAAAACAAAGCAGATGATTCAAAGAGGTCGAAGCAAAGCAGACAAAGTAGACGAGAGCAAACAGATGAAGCAGATGAAACAAACAGTAGACAAAGCAAAACAGACGAATGGAAGAAAGCAAACAAATGGCAAATGGAAGACGAATGCCACAAGGCAGACGAATGCCACGAAATAGACAAAATAAGACACAGACGAAGCAAAGGAATGGATGAAGCAAACGGACAGACGAAGCGAAGAGGACAGACGAAGCAAAGGGACAGATGAAACGAAAAGGGTAGAGGAAGCAAGGGAACAGATGAAAGAAGTCAACATAAGATGATGAAAGGTCAATTTAAGACAACGTAACTCTTAAGACGAATGACGTCATCATAGACGATGTGATGTCATCACAGACGAAACCTTTTTCAGACGATGCATTTTAACAGATGATGCATCTCTTAAAACGAATGACGTCATCACAGACTATATGACGTCATTACAGATGAAGTGAAAGTCATTACAGATGAAGCAAGAGTCTTAAGACGAATGACGTCATCATAGACGATATAACGTGATTACTGACGAAGCAAAAGTCTTTACAGATGAAGCAAGAGTCTTAAGACGAATGACATCATCATAGATGATATGACATCATTACCGATGAAGCAAAAGTCTTTACAGACGAAGCAAGAGTCTTAAGATGAATGACGTCATCATAGACGATATGACATCATTACAGATGATGCAAAGGTCTTTACACATGATACAACTTTTATAGATGAATGCATCCTTACAGACGATGCATTTGACAAACGAAATGGCTTCATTACAGATGATACATTTTATACACTCCTAAGCATTTTCCCTTTCTAAGGACCATAACTTTCAATCTAGAGGACCAAAATTTACACACTATATACCAATGGAAAACTAAAAATATAAGATCTAACTTTCCAAAAGACAAATTTTGACTAATTTAGTTTAAATTAGTCTAGTTTTTCTCCTGAAGTCAGCACACAATTTCCACTTCATTTACTCCTCAGTCTTAACTCAATATTATCCATAATGAAATTGTAGTCCATGATTAATCATGAACACCAATAACAGAATATACACATATATACATACTCTTCATCAACTTACTACACAAATTCAACTTCACTTTCACCCTATTTCTTCCCACCTTATAGTCTCTCATCTACCAAAACGCCAAAGCAAAACATGAGAAACGTTTAGGGTCCAATAGAGACTCCATGGTACTCCGATTTCTATTGTTTTAGACCGTGACCTTAGGTTTACATCAAGATGTTGGCCCAACTTACAGAAAGCCTTAGGTACACACTTGAAGTTTAGCACTGCCTTTCACCCCCATACGGATGGACAGTCAGAGAGGACTATCCAGACACTTGAGGATATGCTTAAGTCTTGTTTTATGGAACTCAAGGGGAGTTAAGAAACACACCTACCACTAATAGAGTTTGTGTACAATAATAGTTATTAGATCAGTATTGGAATAACCCTTATGAGGGACTTTATAGAACAAAATGAAGAACACCAGTATGTTAGGATGAGGTAGGTGAAAGGAAATTAATAGGTCCTGAACTTGTACAAGTGACAACAGATAGAATTCAAGTTATTCAGGAAAGATTATAGATAGCCCAGAATAGGCAGAAAAGCTGTGCAGATAATCACCGCAAGGATCTTTTTGAAATTAGAGATAGAGTTTTTCTCAAGATTTTCCCTTGGGAAGGTGTACTTAGATTTAGGAAACATGGTAAGCTAAGTCCGCATTACATAGGACCGTATGAGATCACAAAAATAATTGGGTCAATGGCATATCGATTGAAGCTATCAGATGAGCTCACGAGGATTCATAATGTCTACCATGTATCTATGCTTCCGAAATACCTGACGGACCTTTCATAAGGAATCACAACACAACCAATGAACCAAAAGGAAGAATTTACTTTCAAGGAGGAAACTAGTATAGATCCTTGACTGCAAAGAACAAGTTCTGCATAATCAGATCATTCCTTTTGTTAAGGTACCGTGGAGGAATCACCCAGTGGAGGAAGCTAAATGGGAGTTCGAGTCACATATGCGTACATTTTATCCCCACCTTTTTAAACATGTAAGTTTAGATAATTTTTTATGATGAAATTTGTATAAGGAGGGATGATTGTAAAACCCCAAACTTTATCTTTCATTGAATATAATTTTTTATGTTCAGTGAATAGTATTTTTAGATGAATAATAAATTTAGGTAAATAGTGATTTTTTAGGGACCAAATCTCGAAATATTAAAAATTATCCAAAATAAGTATTAAAGTCCAATGATACTAAAACGAATTGAAAATTAGTCCGATTGGATGAATTTTGAGAATTCTGAAAGTTTAGGGTTAAAATACCCTTCTTGGAAAAATAATAGGTATTAATGATTTTAAACTCATTCAAAAACTTTTAAAACGTCCAATCAATAGTGTTGACACTAATTAGAGTACTTCATAATCAATTTGATGATAAAACAATTGTGGAATATTTTCGGGATTTAATTCGATTAGTTGGCGAATTAAACTCATTAAGGGCAATTTGGTTTTTTTATATGAAATGATGTAAATGGATTGGTGAGTCACACCTAATGACCAATTAGAGGCTTTCGTAAGAGTTATGCATCATTAATGGAATGGTAATGAGTCATTAAAAAAATGACCAATTAGAAGATGCCTTGTGTAATGCACTAATGGGTATTAAAGGAGTAAAGTAAGACCAATTGCTTCCTTCTTTCAACATAAGCATGAGAGTGAAACAAAAGAAGAAAAAAAGAGAAGAAAAAGTGAAGTTTCGGCCAAGGAGAGATGAAGGAGAGGGAAACTAATTTTGGATGGGTTTTGGAGCATGATTTGATGATAGCTTGATCAAGACTAAGTGTTCTTTAATTGTCCAAAAGATTGAAAGAAAGTGGTTATTTTTCCTAACCTAAATTTCTAGTTTTGTGTTTTTGAGTAGGATAGATTCATGTAAGATAAATGATGATTTTTGACTTGTCATGGAGTGGATAATAAGTTTGGAAGCATTTAAGGGTTGAATATGACAAGAGAAAGAGTTACGTTTAGTGAAATTTTGTCTTTAGTTCTCGGTTCACTTGAACCAGTTCTATTGTTTTGACCATAATTCAGTCTAGAGATCTCCAAATTAGGTGATTCTAATTGGAGATGAAACCTAAGACATAGTGCTAAAAATCTTTAGAAGATACCTAGACTGAATTTCTGATTAAAGACATTAGAGTAGTTTGTGAGTTTTAGTGCATATTTCATCACTTAGAAGCCTAAATGGCCAGATTTTTTATTCTATAGAAACTGTAGATATAGGGAAACAAATTTCTAAAAGACTTCAAAACCTAATTTGAATGTTTACTAAATGAAAAGTAAAGAACATGTAGAGGTATGAATTCTAGGCAGGGGACACGACGGGCAAGAAATTGCACTATTTTGAGTTTGTTTTCATTTTTAATTTTTACTGAATCATATCTAAACCTTTTTAAATGTTTATGAAACTTTGCAAAAATTGAGACATAAACAAAATATAAGTTACCATATATGAATTGGGTGAGGTAGTGTTTTGAAGAAATTGATAAGTTAGAATGGGAAAAAGATGGTATTGAAGCAATTATTAAATTAGATTTTGAAACGGAGAATAATAGATTAATTTACAGAAGTTAAAGAAAAAATATGATTAGTGTACGTGCTACGTAATTAAATACAAATCTCAAATTCGATTAAACCGAATATATTATTTTGATGCCTTATTTCCTATTTTGGAAGTAAATGCCTAAGCGAAATGTCGTTTGTGTAGGTAAAGGGGAGGCATCGAACGCGTGAGTGTTCTTAGCGATAAGTTCGCAAAACATTGAGTGTATTTTAATTGTTTTACATGAATAAACTCTTTGCAAAAGAATTGATGACTTGTGACTTTATATATTGTATAATTACGAGTTTTTTTATGAATGATGCATTGCAAGTGAATATTGCTAGTATAAGTGTATGTCTTATCAATATATGAATTGAAATTTGAAAGTTGAATTCATATAATTTGAAGTTGCATAGAAATTATATTATTGGTTGATACAGAGGAAAGATGATTTTTTTAAAAAAATTTATGATACACTGTTAAGTTTTATAAATATTATTATACTGGTGTATAACGGTTAACCTAGTATAGGTAAGCGATGTAAAACTAGTTCCGTAACTAGTGGTTAACCATTTACAGGTAAGTGATGCGGAACTAGCTCCATAACTACTAGCGTATAATGGTTAACCTAGTGCGGGTAAGCGATGTTGAACCAATTCTGTAGCTAGTGGTTAACTAGTTATGGGTAAGTGGGGCAAAACTTGTTCCGTGACCTTATGTTTAATGGTACCATATAGCAAAGAAGTTAGTGGTGGGTTATATCGTGTCAGAAGTTCATGATAATAACAATGCCACCACTATTTACTTTAAAAGTAGATTGAGAAATTTGATTTCAGAAATCATATATGGTTTATATTAGTATGATTTCATAAGAAATGAAATGAAATTGTTTTATAAAAGTTTAAATTGTTAAGTATGATTTACATAAAAAAGCTAACTATAGCGCCCCCTTACCATAGGGTACATACCGAGACGCCCGGAGGACATTCCAGTACATAACCTACCGTAATGGCACGCTACGATCAATCACTACATTCACTTAACATGGCATCATCTATCTTTATTCTCTTATAAACATCATAAGAAAAGTCATGATATTTTAAAATCCAAATTTCCTCATTTCATTTCATAAAAACCAAATGTCTATAATGTATCTTTCAACATCCATACTTATACAACATCATAGCCTAATACAAAAATGCTACATGAAAGAGGAAATACACAAAATCTATCTAATATGTATAAACCCAGCTAACCGACCTTTGAGCCATTTCTTCTCTTTCCTAAAAGTACAAGTCTACACTACTTGTAGCGTCCCTCGGCAACTGAAGTTGTCTCTTAGTCCTGAAAAGTCAACGTTGCAATTTTAGTGAGTTTTACGAACTCAATGAGGTAACCATCATTGATGGTTTACTCAATTCATGCATCACATCAATACATGTAACATATTATTCACATCTTTTCGCATATTCATAAAACATCACTTTGCACTATCAGAACAATCATTATAATCATTTCATTCATGTAAAATACACATATCAAGTATGAACGCAATGCATGTGAGACTCACTTTCATTTATTATTGTCATTGTGACCAAGTGCCTTTTTACTAGCTCATGTCTCTTAATGGATACCGAGCTGTGTCAAATTATGTCCCATATCTCTTAGTGAATACCGGGTACATTCACAACCGAGCTTGAGTCTCTAAGCTCTTTATCCTGGCAACTCCGGTCACAACTTCCTTTATCTTACATGCATTCATGTATCGAAATGTTTCACATATCATTTTCCCAATCAATCACAAGCTTGCACATTCACATTCAAATCACACTTTTTCATTGAACCCAAGGTCCGATTCAACATCATTGTTAAGTAACATATATTCCATCACATTCACATACAAGTAGCACTTCAAGAACTCATTCATATATCATAATCATCGGACCTTCATTTTTCGGGATCAACACAATCAATTCACATTCATTCAATAAGTCAAACATAATGTGAAACAAACAATTAATTGAGTGAGACCATCTAGTTTACTCACAAGTCGCTCCCGAAGCTATTGCCTCGCAGTTTCGGCAATGTATGGAGGTTGACATTCCAGTTGCTCCTTTATATCAAATAACATACACATATCACAATTTGCACAATTACAAATCTTTATTAATGCATATGTATGTATATGAAATATGCACAATTCATGTTCATGACAATCTTGGGTATCACTCTATCTTTCTCATCATGAGAACATTAATTTATCTAAACTCAAATGATTATCATTTATACTCATAGTTTATACCTCAATAAAACCCTTAGAAACCCCATTCCTAACTCATTTGGATGTCTAGATAAGAGGTTATAGGCAAAAGAAGAAAGGATGCACTCTTTTTTTAAACTCAATTAGAAATAAGTCATAGGCGTGCAACCAAACGCACGCCTGTGCATAAGCAAGTCACGACGGTGCGCCTTAACTCACGGCCATACACACCCACTAACAAATTCCCAGATTTTTCAAATACACACTTTTAGGTCTACTGTTCACTCTCAATCAGAAAATAAAAATGAAGTCATTTGGCAATAATTTTTTCTAGAAAATTGTTGTCCTATCTCTTACGTTTCTAATGACACTAAAATCATTCAATTTGGTTTAGAAATCTGAAAGTTATACCCCAAACATTTCGGACTATTCATAAACTTAAACAACATTCTGTAATCAACTTTAATTCAAAAACTGGAATTCTAGAGATAGAATAAAATTCAATCTCTTCAGAAAATTTGTAGTTCTATGTCTCTAGTTTATCCCAAATCAAAAATCATTTCATTCGGATAACTATGGAACAAGATATCTTTAAAATACCAAAACAAGTTTAATGAAAATACTCCAGTCATCAGTTTTCCAAGATTCTCATCATTTTCATCCCACATTTATCACTAAATCTCTCCCAATTGATTTTAGATGGTTCAGATTTTTGGTGGAGATGTAGATTAGTGTGTTATGAATCCAATGGTTCAAGTCCAAGTCATTTGGAGGTTGGAAGAAGGAGATATAGCCAAAAGATTGAAGGATGTTGCATCAACCTCCAACCTAAGAAGTCACGATCTTGTATGAGCACGATCGCGAGTTTGCTAGCGACTTACAAAGTCACGATCATGCTTCTACCTTTAAAGGAAAGTCACGATTATGCTTCTATCTTCTCTTCCAAAAATGCTCCGAACCTCTGCACTTCTTCTTCTTCTTTCTTTTCTTAAATTCTTACTTTTCTAACTTAAGTCAACCCCAATTTTCGACTCTGATTTAATTAAAATCATTTACAAACAACTATAAATTCTAGATTAAAACTCATACATCAAAAACAGAAAATTCATTCAGTCATCTTCTTCATTCTCTGTGTTTCTTCTTTCATTCTCCGACACTTTTCTTTTTTGTACATTCTCCATTTTCATTTCATCATTTCAACTCCCATTCTGCTCAACACATTCACAAACAAATCAAAAACCATGATTACACATAAACATCAAAACAAAACCTCATTCACGTATATCACCAGTTTCGGTATTCTCCATTGCTGTATTTTTTCAAATTTTCTATTGCACTCTTTCATCTCCATCAACACTTTCATTTCATTTTAACTTTTCATTTTAATCCTACTAAAAGCACGACATCATCTCACTCTATGTTTTCCTTGACTCTAAACCTATGTTTGTTCATTTCTAAAAACACCCAAAAATTTATATGAACAACCGTAAGAAAGAAAACAGAGCATATGTGAATATCAACTTTCATAAATTTTGGCATTAATCTCTTACACATTTTTGTTGCTCTTTTAACTCCAAAAAATCATTTTAACACTATCTTATAACATTTTGATCCTCAAAACACCAAACAAAAATATCAATATGTCAACCTAGAGTGTAGCACCCCACCCTCGTAAGACATGTGCTCGACATCCTGAGTGATGTCCGAGTACGTACCCTGCAAGGGCGACATGCTAGAACAGTCAAACACTCGAATAATTCACTACAATTTTTTTCAAGTTAATCGATCACGTATGTGGAATTCATAAATCAAAACGAGCCCACTTTATTCATAAACTTTTCAATCGTGGCAATATAATCACCCAAATTTCAATAGCCAATTGGGTTCATTACAAAATACAAAATACTTGCAGTCATAGTTTCAGATTGGCATTGTACAGAAATTTCAAAATATACAAATTGATACAAAAATAAGAAAATACAAATGTAGACGCAAAATGATCCCGACTACTATCTCTTACTTGTATGCAGTGGATATACCCCTGTTAGCCTAACGGGGTACTCCTCTAAGCCTGAAAAATAATTGCAAATTTTGAGTGAGTTTTGTAAACTCAGTGATTGATCATCATTGATGATCACTCAATCACATAACACTTACAATTCAAAAAAAATCACATTCATTTCAGATTCACTTCAGACATATTTCACACTCAGAAATAGTTCAAATTATTAAAATCATACAAATATCGCATGCATATGCAATGCTCATGAGACTCACTTTCAGTTATTACTTTGTTGTAACAGAGTACCTAATTGTCCCGTATCTATTGTAGATACTGGGCTCACTAATAACTGTCCCGTATCCATTGTAGATACTGGGCTCATTAATGATTGTTCCGTATTTGTTGGGAATACCAAGCTCATTTTACATAGTGAGTCTTTGGCTCTTAGTCACTTTCTGAGCTCTAAGCTCTTTTTTCACATTTTGAGCTTTAAGCTCTTTTTCGATGGCTACTTTGTTTATAACTGCCTTTATCTTTCATGCATTCATGAAATGAAATGCATTAATCACATTTGCATATCATTAAACCTTAGTCCGACATTCAACATTAAAGTTGAGAATCACATTTTCATTCATATGCAAATGCACATTCAGAACACAATTATCATCGGACCATGGTCCGGCATTTAACAATCAAATTATGTACACTTATTTCAATCAAATTCATATACAAGGAGCACTTCAATGTTCTCACATTTATCAAACTCCTCGAGCATATCTTGTCTGAAACTAACACATTCACATTGCATAATCATTCAATTCATAATATAAACACAACAAACAATAAAGTAAGACCATCTAGGTCTACTCACTCTACGCTCCAGATTAACATTTGCTTCCAATTTTGGAAACGTCTAAATGAGGACATTTATCCTATACATCCAAAATCATGCAATACACATGTTGCACAAACATTAATAATTGAACAATTATAAGCATTCGTTTATGCACAAATCGAAAATATGTACAATGCATGCTCAATGAGAATCCCGAATATCTTTCTATTATTCTCGTCGCATTATCAACATATTTCAAAACTCACCTACGTATAATTTGTAATTAGTTTTACACTTGAATAAACTATTAGAATCAAAATTCATAATTTAATTACTCTTCATTTCATTTCTAGCATTATTAGCTTGATATGTGCTTAATTGTTGATATTTTTAATCATTTACACTTAGCAATTATTGACATAAAAATGCGTAAGATACTCACTTTAATTTATATTTGATTTTAGGTACAATTTGGAAGCAAAGAAATTAAAGTGAGTCAAAAATACCTTATTTGAGACATTTCCAAAGATCAATACTCGCTTGTCTTCATGGAATAGACAAAGCAAATTAAAAGACAGAGATTAAAAAAACAAAGAGGAGTTGCATTTTAATTGAGAAATCAGCGTTTTAAATTGAAGCTGGCGTTTTAATAGCAAGCAGCGTCATTTTGAAGAAGCATAAGCAGAAGCAGAGAGGCGCAAAGCCACACTTGGGAGCATTTAAATTGTCACATTAAGTGGATTAATCAAGGGCCAGCGCACATGGGTTTCAAGCTCCTAGCAACATAGAGGGGACCCAGCAGCAAAATTAAAAGGCCATATCACGCAGAAAGGAAGGAGGCTATAGGAGACAACGCAATCAGCAGGAGGGGAGGTTTTGTTGCAAATAAATTGTCACATCATTAAACAGTAAGAGGAAGCCACGCTGGACACAAACATAACGAGCAAGCAAGTGGGTCACGCAACAAAACAAAAAGGAATTAATAGAGGAGCAAGTCACGCAACATAGGGGAATTAAATGAGACAAAACAATCAGCTACGGAGAACAATTAAAATCAAGACAAGCAACGTTAAACATAGCTGTTAATGCAATAGGTGGACCAGTAAAATGGAAGCACGCAATAGTCACGCAGCCTGAGGAGGAGACACAACAGAGAGGGTTTTAGTGTGGTTTTTAAATGATAACAATCAGATTGTACAGTAGAGAGTCGGCGCTTCAAGAATAAAACAGTAGACTAAATTGAAAAGCCAGGAGGAGACGGGAACGTTGGAGGCGGCGCTGGCACAAGGAGAATAAATAGAGAACAGTGCCGCCAGAGAATGGGAGAAA